>WNWK01010816.1:0-68127 GCA_009830355.1 Cherax destructor | reverse complement strand
TTTTTACCCACTTTAGCATTAAGATCCCCAACCACAGTTACTCTCCACTTGGTTCAGAACTCCCACACACTCACTCAACATTTCCCAAAATCTCTCTCTCTCCTCTACACTTCTCTCTTCTCCAGGTGCATAAACACTTACTATAACCCACTTTTCACATCCAACCTTTATTTTACTCCACTTAATCCTTGAATTTATACATTTATATTCCCTCTTACCTGCCATAACTGATTATTCTACATTATTGCCACTCCTTCTTTAGCTCTAACTCTATTTGAAACCCTGACCTAATCCCATTTATTTCTCCTCACTGAAACTCTCCTACCCCTTCAGCTTTGTCTCACTTAAAGCCAGGACATCCAGCTTCTTTTCATTCATAACATCTACAATCATCTCTTTCTTATCATTCGCACAACATCCACGCACATTCAAACATCCCACTTTGACGGTTTTCTTTTTCTTTTTAGTAAGCTATACAGGAAAAGGGGTTACTGGCCCATTGTTCCCGGCATTTTAGTTGACTTTACAACACGCATGTACATCTTCGTGCTTTTCAGTGTTAACATGTGACAAATACTGTACTACTTCACTAATAAAACCAGATAAGTCACAGGAATACAGTAGTATGATGAACATAACGGGTGCTCTTCGACTTACGATGGTTTGACACAATACGTACTTGACTTTACGATGGTGCAAAATTATTACTTGGAGACGAAACTTAAGATAATTACCCAGCATGAAAGCAGCAAGTCTGTAATTTGTATTCATTTATTTACTTTTTAATACTGGTATTCAGTTAAAGTAATTATTTGTTTATTTACTTATTCAGTGACAGCACTTATTTATTTATACTATAGCATATCATATTCGTGCTGTTGGGGTGTGAGCAAGGTAACATTTATTAACTCTTTGACTGTTTCGGTCGTATATATACGTCTTACGAGCCACTGTTTCCGACATATTAATATGCATAAATTCTAGCGGCCTCAAATCAAGCAGGAGAAAGCTGGTAGGCCCACATGTGAGAGAATGGGTCTGTGTGGTCAGTGTGCGCAGTATAAAAAAAAATCGGGAAGCCAGTTGTGCATTGTGGGAACACCATTTCAGTAGTCCTTGTTCAGCATGCCTAGCGGTAAGAATTATCTGACTCCTTGGCGCATCTGGGACTCTTCTCTTCCTCAGTGATAGCTCTAACACAGATGGAAGTGTGTCTGAAGATAAATTTCATGGTTTTGAGGAGTTTGTGACCGAAAGCAATGCCCAGGATACCAGAAGGAGGGAAGGAAGAAAGAAAGAAAGGAAGGAAGGAAGAGATGAGAGGAAGGAAAGAAGAGATGAGAGGAAGGAAGGCAAGGAAAGAAGAGATGAGAGGAAGGAGGAAAGGAAGGAATTAAGAAAGGAAGGAAGGAAGAGATGAGAGGAAGGAACAAAAGAAGTAAGAAAGGAAGGAAAAAAGAAAGGATGGAAGGAATGAAGGAAGAAAGGAAGGCAGGGAGGAAGAGATGAGAGGAAGGAAGGAATGAAGGAAGAAAGGAAGCTAGGAAGGAAAGGAAGGAAGGTTGTGGGGGAGAAGAAATGCTACCCCATTTGTGTTGACAGGCAGTGAGGGTGGTGAGTAATGGTATAATATGTCATTTTGACAGCTGCCTTACCCTGACTCAGCAAATTTAGATGTCCACACACAGACACAGCTTGAGCTTTGAAGTGCTAAATATCAGTTGATGGAAAGTGTCCAGTTATATATGTGTATATATATTATAGAACAATAGTAATAAAAAAATTTTTTATTGTTGGTTGGTGTAAACAAGTTTTGTAAACAATATAATGATACTAATGTTTGTGCGATTATTGTGTTGCATACAACAAGTGTATATGTATACACTGCACCTTACTTTGGTCTCACAGGCCACATAAGTTACGTAAAAAATAAAATAGTGAAAAAACAAGAAATCTACGAATGGAAGTAAACAAAGTTTACTGAGTGAGTGGCATTCGCCGCTGTTGCCATACACTGCTCATTTTCTGCCAACTTACGCCTCCATATCTCAGTAAATACTGATCGCAAAAAAAAAATTTTAGGATAAAACAATCAGATAAATAATCGTAACATTTTGATAAGATTTTTTTTTTTTTAATATTTTGCGATAACAGAAGAGCACTCAGGATTAGGGATTGCGACAGTCAAAGGGTTAAGGAACCGAGGAAACTTGCAGGCGGACTTGAGTCCTGGAGATGGGAAGTAGTATAGTGCCTGCATTCTGAAAGAGGGTGTTAATGTTGTAGTTTTATAACTGTAGTGTGAGCACGCTTCTGGCAAGACAGTGATGGAGTGAATGATGAAAGTTTTTCTTTTCGGGCCACCCTCCTTGGTGGAAACGCCGATGTGTGAATAAATAAAAAATAATCATATTCATATTCGACTTGCAATATTTTCAACTTATGATGGATTCATCAGAATGTAACCCCAATGCAAGTCAAGGACCACCTTTACATTTAGACATTCCTACCATATGTGATTATTAATGTAGTATTTCTTACTGATGTTATTATGGTTTCAAGTCTTTTGTTGAAAAGACTAGTTAAGGGGATTTATTATTTGAAAGAAACAGAAATACCACAAATAATTGCCCATAATGCATTGTTTCAGAGAGCTTAGTCAGACAAGTGCAACAGGAAAGTGGACAGCCTTAGTAGTGACCTCAGAGAAGAACCAGGAGGAGCAGCAAGTGATTGTGCTCAACCAAGACAGCTCCATGAAAACATTTGATCTTAAAGCTTCAGAGAAACACGGAAAGGTGAGCAAGTTGCTAATTCATCTCATATTTTTTTATTTCAGTACATCGACTACCTCCCACTGAGGCAGGGTGACCCATTGAAGAAGAAACGGAAAGTTTTCTTCTTTTGCATTTATACAGGAGGAGGAGTCACTAACCCTTGCTCTATGACACTTGTGGCTTGTGGAGGAAGGATTCTTCTCCACTTCCCCATGGAGTTGTTAATATTATATATATTTTTTTTTTAACAAACCAGCCATATCCCACCAAAGCAGGGTGACCCAAAAAGAAAAACAAAAGTCTTCCTTTTTAAATTTAGTAATTTATACAGGAGAAAGGGTTACAAGCTCCTGTTACGACTTCGATATCGTAACTTAAATAAAAAGGCCCTGGCTCCTAAATGGTTGCTCAATGCTTGCTGGAAGTCCAAGCCCCTCGCCCACAAAACCTCCTTTACCCCTTCCCTCCAACCTTTTCTAGGACGACCCCTACCCCGCCTTCCTTCCCCTACATATTTATACGCTCTCCAAGTCATTCTACTTTGATCCATTCTCTTTAAATGACCAAACCACCTCAACAATGCCTCTTCAGCCCTCTGACTAATACTTTTAGTAACTCCACACCTCCTAATTTCCACACTCCGAATTTTCTGCATAATATTTACACCACACATTGCCCTTAGACAGGACATCTCCACTGCCTCCAGCCTCCTCATCGCTGCAGTATTTACAACCCAAGCTTCACACCCATATAAGAGTGTTGGTACCACTATACTTTCATACATTCCCTTCTTTGCCTCCATAGATAACGTTTTTTGTCTCCACAGATACCTCAACACACCACTCACCTTTTTTCTTTCATCATTTCTATGGTTAACCTTATCCTTCATAAACCCATCCGCTGACAAGTCAACTCCCAAATACAGTGGACCCCCGGCTAATGAACAAAATTCATTCCAGAAGCCTGCTCAAGTGCCATTACCGAACGAATTTACTTCCTTAAGAAATAATGTCACGTAGGTTAGTCTATTTCAGACCCACAAAAATACACTTCCAAAAGCACTTACAATATTATACTTACATAATTGTACGATTTCCGGGGTGTTCGTTAGCCGGGGGTCCACTGTATCTGAAAACATTCACTTCTTCCATACTCTCTCTCTCCAATGTGATATCCAATTTTTCTTTATCTAAATTGTTTGATACCCTCATCACCTTACTTTTATCTATGTTCACTTTCAACTTTTTACCTTTACACACCCTTCCATGGATATATATACGTATAGTATATATCCATGGGGATGTGGAACAGAATTCTTCCTCCACAAGCCATGCGTGTCGTAAGAGGCAACTAAAATGCTGGTAGCAAGGGGCTAGTAACCCCTTCTCCTGTATTCCTGTATAAATTACTAAATTTAAAAGGAAAAAACTTTTGTTTTTCTTTTTAGGTCACCCTGCTTCAGTGGAATATGACCGGTTCATTAAAAAAAAAAAATACCAAATTCATTCTGTCTCACTTAATAACTATTACAGCATTAAGAATGAAAAAAAATCATAGATAATACAGTAAATGCAATGTATGGAAAGACATGTGTCATTTACAGTAATCTGTAATTTGTTTTGCTTTTAAAGACAATGGAATGAGAAACAAAAACCTTAGAGGAACAAATTGATATAGAGTAATCACTTGATTGTGCTTGTGGGAGATGAGTTGCAGCTTGTAGCTTACACCTCATAACAAGAATGCTTTGCTAAAACTTGGAATTCATGCATAATTTCCATATTAATTTTCTGAAATTTGTGGTTTTTGTAATGTAGGTATATTCTGATGGAGAATTTGGTTGCTTGGAATGGTCTCCAGATGAGACAATGCTTGCATATGTTGCTGAGAAGAAACAGCCTAAGCCTACGAGCTTCATGACTCCGCCTAAAAGGTAATGCATTGACAACTCTAGAAAAGTTAGGCTCTAAATTTTCAAAGCTTACATTTAGATCTATGTTGCTTCATTAGTGTGTACAGCATCAGTATAGCATACACAAATAACCCTCACACACAAGAGAGAAGCTTTGACAATGTTTCAGTTTGACTTGGACCATTTACAAGTCCCAGTCAGACCAAAACGTTGTCATAGCTTTTCTCTTGTATGTGCGAGTTATTTGTGTATTGTTTCATTTGCGGTACTGTGCCTTTTTGTTCATTATCACTTTGTGTGTTGCTCTTATCATCATGAAACATTCTGTTAAGAAATAAAATTATCATGTATTCGGTTATTTTTTGGAGGACTTTGTATTCTGCATTCTCTTTGTAAAGTTAATTTTTGTATTGTGTCCATCTTAACAGTTCTTTTCTGATTTTCATCTTTGATCCTGCATTCATTATGTAAAGTAAAGTAAAGTAAATTTTATTTCTTTGCAGATTGCAGATTACATAGGTATTGGTGATTACAATGTAAATTGAGTGCAAGGAGAGCCACTGACATGCCTTGGCATTAGGGGCAGCTTAATCTAGTAACTTAAAGACTATGTACTTAATATTAGAGAAATTTATTGAGTTTTTTCTAGTTAAAAATTGTTTTCAAAATTACAATATGGCAGAAAACTTGTATACATTGTTTTATATAAAATTAATGTACACCAGTATATTTCTAAAGAATATTCTGCATTGTACTTCTTCAAAAACTGACTTATTCTTCCCTTATGCATTACCAGAGGTACAGTGCTGTAGTAATATTTTGTAATATTTACCTGTATTCATATGTCAACCACTCTCTCTGTGTCCCTCTCACAGACAGAAAATCTGTGACTTGTGAAAGGTCATCCCATTTTGACTGACAGTTTTTTTGGTCTGTGCTCCACAGGTTTCTTGGCAATTGGATAAAGAATTTCTTTTTATCTGTTATGTATTGTGGCTTGGTAAACTTGTTATATATATATGTGTCTTGTGAGACTCATGAAATCATAATAACACAATTGCAAACAAACCATGAAATGTGGCCCATGCTAACCTCCCTATGGTGTACGTATAAAAATATACATGTACCTAGTTGGATTAATCTTATTAGAACTTGCTGGCCAAGTGGCTTACACAATGACCTGGAGTTTAGGACTAGTTTATTTGCAAATTTTTCTTGACTGCAACCTTATCTATATTTAATTAAATGGCTAGAGAACATCCATGTCCTATAAACTGATAATACTGTGTAGATAAAAAATGACATTCGTCTTTTATTTACAAACCAGCCATTACTTTTATTTCACTGGTATTTTCTTGATTTCTCAGCAGTGGTGAGAAGGAAGACAGTCGAGGTCAAGAGTTTACTTATCGAGATGAATGGGGAGAACAGCTGGTTAGCAAACATCAAGTGAGGACCAAATATTTTTTTTTTTTTTTTTCAACAAGTCAGCCGTCTCCCACCGAGGCAGGGTGACCCAAAGAAAGAAAATCCCCAAAAGAAAATACTTTCATCATCATTCAACACTTTCACCACACTCATACATAATCACTGTCTTTGCAGAGGAGCTCAGATACGACAGCTGAGAAAAGTCCCTCCCAGCTGTCACTATCTCAGACCCCTCCTTTAAAGTGCAGGCATTGTACTTCCCATTTCCAGGACTCAAGTCCAACTAAATCAATTAACTGGTTTCCCTGAATCCCTTCACAAAATGTTACCCTGCTCACACTCCAACAGATCGTCATGTCCCAAAAACCATTCGTCTCCATTCACTCCTATCTAACACGCTCACACATGCTTGCTGGAAGTCCAAGCCCTCGCCCACAAAACCTCCTTTACCCCTTCCCTCCAACCTTTTCTAGGACGACCCCTACCCCGCCTTCCTTCCCTACAGATTTATACGCTCTCCAAGTCATTCTACTTTGATCCATTCTCTCTAAATGACCAAACCACCTCAACAACCCTTCTTCAGCCCTCTGACAAATACTTTTAGTAACTCCACACCTTCTCCTAATTTCCACATTCTGAATTTTCTGCATAATATTTACACCACACATTGCCCTTAGACAGGACATCTCCACTGCCTCCAGCCTCCTCCTCGCTGCAGCATTTGCAACCCATGCTTCTCACCCATATAAGAGTGTTGGTACCACTATACTTTCGTACATTCCCTTCTTTGCCTCCATGGATAACGTTTTTTGTCTCCACAGATACCTCAATGCACCACTAACCTTTTTTCCTTCATCAATTCTATGGTTAACCTCATCCTTCATAAACCCATCCGCTGACACGTCAACTCCCAAATATCTGAAAACATTTACTTCTTCCATAATCCCTCTCTCCAATGTGATATCCAATTTTTCTTTATTTAAATCGTTTGATACCCTCATCACCTTACTCTTATCTATGTTCACTTTTAACTTTCTACCTTTACACACTCTCCCAAACTCGTCCACTAACCTTTGCAACTTTTCTTTAGAATCTCCCATAAGCACAGTATCATCAGCAAAAAGTAACTGTGTCAATTCCCATTTTGCATTTAATTCCCCAAAATTTAATCCCACCCCTCTCCCCAACACCCTAGCATTTACTTCTTTTACAACCCCATCTATAAATATATTAAACAACCATGGTGACATTACACATCCCTGTCTAAGACCTACTTTTACCGGAAATAATCTCCTCTCTCCTACACACCCTAACCTGAGCCTCACTATCCTCATAAAAACTCTTTACAGCCTTCAGTAACTTACTACCTATTCCATACACTTGCAACATTTGCCACATTGCTCCCCTATCCACTCTATCATATGCCTTTTCTAAATCCATAAATGCAATAAAAACTTCTCTACCTTTATCTAAATACTGTTCACATATATGCTTCACTGTAAACACTTGATCTACACATCCCTACCCACTCTAAAGCCTCCTTGCTCATCTGCAATCCTACTCTCTGTCTTACCTCTAATTCTTTCAATAATAACCCTGCCATACACTTTACCTGGTATACTCAGTAAACTTCTTCCCTATAATTTTTACACTCTCTTTTATCCCAGTTCCTTTATATAAAGGAACTATACATGCTCTCTGCCAATCCCTAGGTACCTTCCCTCTTTCATACATTTATTAAACAAACATATATAGAAAACATATATAGAAAAATTTGTATCAGCATAGGGGTGCCTAGTGATTGAGCAAGGTTAAGTGTCTTCTGTATATGAGAAAGTGTGGATAACATTAGAACATAAGAATGAAGAACACTGCATTAGGGCTACTGGCCCATACAAGGCAGGTCCTTATCAAAACCACTGCTACCCAAAGCTACCCAAAAATTTGCTCCGATACCCACGACACCAATCACACCCAGCCCCTCCCACTCATATATTTGTCCAATCTCTTTTTAAAGCTACCCAAGGTCCTATCCATACGTTTCTTAATATTTTGTATTTTTAATATTTTACAACTTCTGCTGTTTTACTGTGAGGAGAGTAACATATATAAAAGTATTCAGAAAAATTGGTTATTCAGACTTGTGTCCTGTAAGTAGGAAGTACAGTACCTGCACTCTGAAGGATGAGTGAGAATGTTGTACTTTGGAGGGCACTTTGAATTTTAGTGTCCTCACACTTCTGGCAAAACAGCTGTTGAAGGAATGACGATGAAAGTGTTTTCTTCTTTTGGTCGCCCTACCATGGTGGGAAGCAGTTGATATAATGGAAAAGACTTATTTTATGTTGTTCCTCACTGCTTTTTTTACGGTAACATGCCACCACTTAATGCATAAACAAGATGCCTCTTTTCAGTTGAACTGTTGTACAATTCATTGGTTGAATAAGCAATACATTATTGTATCACATTTACAGTGATTAATAACACCATATTTTGAAATAGTGTGATATATGGTAGCAGGTAACCAAATTTAGACGTGTAATCCCCATGCCTTGATCAGCTCATATTGGAATTGTGGCAGGAATTCTTTGCCATTTGATGGAATAAACTTCCTACTTTGATTATGCCATATGGCTGATTTGATATGGTGCACATATCAAAGGTAGATGGAAGATGTAGTGGACATCAAGGGATGGGCTGGAAAGAGAATGTAGAAGAAAAATTGAGAAGTGAGTGAGTTTCTGGATTTAATGTTCTGTTGAAGTGTGAGGATGGTCATATCTAGGAAAGAATTTAGGAAGTTATAATTTTTGGAATTACAAGTGGCAAACCCTCAACTGACTCCACCAATTATATTGCTGACATTTCCCTCCTCCTGCAGCTATTACCAGGATCCTTACACTGTGGTGGTGTGACAGTAATTTGTTGTTTGTTTGTGTGATTGGTTTTTAATCTTTACTGAATAGTTTTCCTTGTGTGTTTATTTATATTTTTATTTTTTTCTTGCCAAGAGTGCTGAGTAATCTCATAAGTCAAAACTTATTCTAGATCATACAACCACCTCCTGTGTCTATGCTACCACTTCTACCACCACTACTACCAGTCTCTTTCCACTACAGTAGTCCCCCTATATCCTCAGGGGATACATTCCAAGTCCTATTGTGGATACCCGAAACTGTGGATAGTAGCGAACCCTATATACAAGTCTTTTTCATTTACATACATACCTATAACAAAGTTTAATTGATAAATTAAGCCCAATAAGTGAAGAATTAGCACTTTTTCGCTGATAGGAAGCACTTCTCAGCTTCTCTTAAGCTTTGAAGAACTGCCGCCATCTATATTATTGAACTGGTGTCATTATTAAGCAAAATTAAGGATTATTTTCGGGCCACGGTAAACCGCAGATAGCTGAAACCATGGATATTGAATCTGCAGATGCAGGGGTTTTACTGTACTTATCTTTTTTCTTATCTCCCTCCTCCACCCCCTGTTGTCCTTCCTGTCTTTGGTGTTAATCTGTTTTATTGCATTTCAGAGTGTTGTTTGCTTTCTAAACGTGCAGTCGGGAGAGATAAAATGCCATGACTTAACGGATCAGCTTTGTCCGGGTCAGCTTGTATGGGCCCCAGGTGGCTCTGGAATATTTGGCGTGGCTTTTCTTGGTAAACCCTACAGGCTAGGGCTAATATACTGCCACAACAGAGAATCCAAACTCTTTCATATGGATTTGGAAGGAAGCTACAGTATGTGCAGTTTATGGATCCTGTTTGACATAACAGTTGTTGTCATTCAAAATAACATTTTAGGATATAACACTTTCAACACTTGTCATAAGTGAGTGAGAGAAGTACATAGTATAGCATGAGTTTTCAGATACTATCAATGGTTAAATGTGTTTTTTGTTTAATGAGTAATATGAAATAGTAATTGCAGTAGTAGAATTATACAATTTTTTTTTGTCTATGCGTATACAATAACTCTAAAAATATCACATGCTTAGTACATCATTTATATTTCTCATCTTCAAGTTTGAATGCTATAATTTATTGACATTCAATTACCAGGTATAATTGAAGAGAGTGCCAACTTTAGAAGCCCTCGTGTAAGCCCAGACGGATCAAGTATCATATACCTGCGCTCAGAGGTGGGGGGACCTCATGCTAAATGTGCCCAGCTTTGCCTTCTCTCCTTGTCTGACAAGCAAGTATGATCTATAGAACTTTGCATATAGAATTGGAACTTTCTAAATTCATCATTATTTTGTCTATGATCAATACAAGAAAATCATTCACATTCATACACAAAGAAATTGTTGCTCTCACTGTATTTGTCAAGAATTATCCTCTTCTCTCATTGACATGTCATCATTCCATTTTCAATAAATCTGATTTTTTTTTTTTAATCACATCAGCTTTTTTTTCACCAGGAAAGTTTGGAGACAAGACAAGCAATATTTTTGAGGTTTAACACCCTAGTACAAGTTGGCCATCACAAATCCGGCATCATTGGGACCTGTAGGGTGCCGGATTAGTAACTTTGCCGGATTACCCAATTTACGCCCTATTTTTGGCCCATTCCATTGTTCCAGTCTACCAAACTCATAGCTATTTTGCTAGTATTCCTTCTGTAGTGCTGTTTAAATTCAGCAAGGTTTATACAAATGTTGCACTGAATCTTTGCTTCAGTGCAACTCTTGCAAGAACAAATCTTGCAAGGGTTCTTGCAAGATCTGTTCTTGTTTCTGGTTTGTTATACAAAATGGCTAGCTGGTATATTATGCGTTAAAACCCATCGACTACACGATGGACTTTAAGGACCTCAATAGAAATAAGTCACTTTGTCTAACCGTTTTGGGTTATCCTAGGTTCTCTACACATGCTTCTATGTATGATAATCTATGTAACTGTATTTGTGTATACCTGAATAAACTTACTTATTTACTTACTTCTATTCTATCGACTGAGTACAAGAAACCTCCCATTCACCTGTTTCAACTACCCAATAAAGTGGTCAGAAATTGGCAATTTGGCCAATTTCACACAAATTTCTAAAGATGCCAATTTCAAAATAGGGTCCAGAATAAACAATGCAGGCATTCCTGGCACTAAAACAACATTTTCTCTGTTCATTAGTTACGTCTTCACTCCTCTTATATTACTCTTGCTTTCCATTTTGAATTTTTATTCACACAAAAAATAGAAGATTTACTGTTATGCAGACTACTGCATTATTATAATAATTGTATAAATAATGTCAAACCATTTGTGACTGCATATGAGACTGGCCAGTTGGACACGTATTAGACAGTGACGTCATTTGTTTACTCTTGAACACGGCAAAAATAAAAAATTTCCTCTATTTTGAGCTCAATTTCAAGGTACTTTTCATCATGAAACCAATCAAAATCATATCTATTTCTGTAATTTATCTTCCATTCTATCAAATGAGACCAAAAAAATGAGAATACAACCATAAAAACCATACAAAAATATACCGCTAAGGGGCGGCTAATGGCTGAGAAGTGAACTCTGTTATTTATTGTCCGATTTCTTTCATTTTTGGTGTACTTTAAGAAGCATCTATCCATCATTCATTGCCCAAGTTTCAATAAGATAGCCCAACAAACAACTGAGAAAAAAAAATTCTTTCTTCTTTCAACACGTCGGCCGCCTCCCACCGAGGCAGGGTGGCCCAAAAGGAAAAACGAAAGTTTCTCCTTTTACATTTAGTAATATATACAGGAGAAGGGGTTACTAGCCCCTTGCTCCCGGCATTTTAGTCGCCTCTTACGACACGCATGGCTTACGGAGGAAGAATTCTGTTCCACTTCCCCATGGAGAAGAGAAAAAAAAAATATTTACCAAAAATCATATATGGCAAGCCCAAGGCAGGTACTGCAAATAAGTTGCTTTATCTGACTTTTTTGGGTTATCCTAGATTCTCTAGACATATGCTCCTATGTATGATATATATATGTTTCAGTTTTATGTTGCATTACGAGTGTATATCACAGTCAGCCCTGTGCTACACTGTTTTCTCTAATATATGCTCCCAAGACAGGGATAGGAGGATGGTACTTGTATCCCATATCTTCATATCTCCATCGAACCACTCGGTATTATGCCAAATATTATTCATTCTGGAGTATTTACCATGTTTTTATGTTATTTACATTGTTTATTATGTCATATTAGATCAATTGTGATAGGTAAATAAGCCGTAGTGTTGATATTAGCATAATAATAAAGCATATTTCCCTGCATCATGAGACTGAGCTCATGGCAACCGACAGTGGCTTCAAAGCCCCCTTATCTTTTATGTACAATGTAGTGTGTATGTGCTTTACAAAACGAGAAGCATTTCTTTTACTCGTTGGAACCATGGCTAGGGCTAAAAGTGAGCAAGTTATAACAAATGGGGAAAAAGAAATTGGAATGACTTATGCAGCAAGTAGTGCCACCAAACAGTAGCAGCAGGTTGGTGTGGCGACCCTGGAAATTTGAAATTATGCTAGCCGAAATTAGTGCCAAATAACTATGGAACCGGATGACTGATTGCCGGATTTGTGATGGCTGACCTGTATCTCAAAATCTCTTCAAATTTGGTATTCAAGGTTATCCTATGCTCTGAACTCACATCTGTAAATCTTAGCTCAGTCTGGCCTGTAGGTAAAGAGTTAAAATCTAAAGATACAGTGGACCCCTGGTTAACGGCCATAATTCGTTCCAGAATGCTGTTCAAGTGCCATTACTGAACGAATTTATTAACATAAGGAATAATGTAAATTAGATTAGTCCTTTTGGACCCCCAAACATACACTTACAAAAGCACTTACAAAAATACACTTACATAATTGTTAGTGTTTAGAGCAGGCCGTTAACTGGGGGTCCACTGTACAATGTGATTTGTTCGGATTATTAACCTGGAGGGATATCCAACCAGGATAATCCAAGAAAGTCAGTGCATCATCGAGGACTGTCTGTCTTATTTCCTTTGTGATCTTTCAGTCTTGTCCCCCAGGATGCAACCCATGCCAGTCTGCTAACACCCAGGTACCTACTTCTTAGGTGAACAGGGACAGCAGGTGTAAGGAAACACTCCCAGTGTTGCACCTGGCTGGGGATTGAACCACGAACATTCAGCCTTGCCTATCTAGCCACGGGATACCTAGATCATTTTGAGGTCACAGGACCTTATGTTGAGGATGTTGCAGCTCAGAGAGCCATCTGAACTATAATGTCATCATGCTTTTAGCAAGGTAGAGATTGAAGATCTAGACAAATTGCAATGTTTGGGTGTGAATGGAAGTATCATGTTTGTAAAAATATAAACATTGAATAAAGCAGGTTGGAAATATTTTTTAACATGCTGACTGTCTCCCATCAAGGCAGGAAATATGTTTATTCTCACTATTTAAGTTCCCAGAAAAAACAAGGCATCAGAAATAGTACATAGGCTAGATATAATTCAGGATTGCTTTTAATGGTATACCATTTATTCTTTTTTTAGAAACGTGTAGTTGTGGATGTTGTTCATAGAAGTCAAACAATTGAGGAAGGCTACTGCTTCAAAGGAATCTATGGCTATGCCGGGTTGCCACGAAGATGCTGGTTGAATGATAGTCAACGTGTTGTATTTTCTACCTTGAAGTTTGACAATATAATTTTATATGTTGTCAATGTTGGTAAGTAAGAATGTCTCTCAAATGTTTTTGCGAATACACTGTCAAGTTTGAAAGCAATCATAATTGTTATTTTTTATTATTGACCAGTAGAGTACAGTTCAAATTCAAATTCAAATTTTATTTCCTTGCAAGTTTACATTGAGATTATATAATTACAATAATGAGTTGCAGTGCAGAGAGAGCCACTATCATGCCATGGCATTATGGGCAGACTAAATTTAATGGCTTACAGACTACTTAATACTAATAGAGAAATTGATCATAGTTTGTTTGAGTTGTACATCTGTTTTTATTTATAGCAGACAGCAAGTTTACTCAAATTAACAATCTGGGGATATAACATTGGGACAAGTTGAAAGTATTTTGCAGGTTGTTGTTTTTTTTTTTTTTCCCAACAAGTTGGCCGTCTCCCACCGAGGCAGGGTGACCCAAAAAGAAAGAAAATCCCCAAAAAGAAAATACTTTCATCATCATTCAACACTTTCACCACACTCATACATAATCACTGTCTTTGCAGAGGAGCTCAGATACGACAGCTGAGAATAGTCCCTCCCAGCTGTCACTATCTCAGACCCCTCCTTTAAAGTGCAGGCATTGTACTTCCCATTTCCAGGACTCAAGTCCAACTAAATCAATTAACTGGTTTCCCTGAATCCCTTCACAAAATGTTACCCTGCTCACACTCCAACAGATCGTCATGTCCCAAAAACCATTCGTCTCCATTCACTCCTATCTAACACGCTCACACATGCTTGCTGGAAGTCCAAGCCCTCGCCCACAAAACCTCCTTTACCCTTCCTCCAACCTTTTCTAGGACGACCCCTACCCCGCCTTCCTTCCCCTACAGATTTATACGCTCTCCAAGTCATTCTACTTTGATCCATTCTCTCTAAATGACCAAACCACCTCAACAACAACTCTTTAGCCCTCTGACAAATACTTTTAGTAACTCCACACCTTCTCCTAATTTCCACATTCCGAATTTTCTGCATAATATTTACACCACACACATTGCCCTTAGACAGGACATCTCCACTGCCTCCAGCCTCCTCCTCGCTGCAGCATTTGCAACCCATGCTTCACACCCATATAAGAGTGTTGGTACCACTATACTTTCGTACATTCCCTTCTTTGCCTCCATGGATAACGTTTTTTGTCTCCACAGATACCTCAATGCACCACTCACCTTTTTTCCTTCATCAATTCTATGGTTAACCTCATCCTTCATAAACCCATCGCTGACACATCAACTCCCAAATATCTGAAAACATTTACTTCTTCCATAATCCCTCTCTCCAATGTGATATCCAATTTTTCTTTATTTAAATCGTTTGATACCCTCATCACCTTACTCTTATCTATGTTCACTTTTAACTTTCTACCTTTACACACACTCCCAAACTCATCCACTAACCTTTGCAACTTTTCTTTAGAATCTCCCATAAGCACAGTATCATCAGCAAAAAGTATCTGTGTCAACTCCCATTTTGCATTTAATTCTCCACAATTTAATCCCACCCCTCTCCCAACACCCTAGCATTTACTTTTTACAACCCCATCTATAAATATATTAAACAACCATGGTGACATTACACATCCCTGTCTAAGACCTACTTTTACCGGGAAGTAATCTCCCTCTCTCCTACACACCCTAACCTGAGCCTCACTATCATCATAAAAACTCTACAGCCTTCAGTAACTTACTACCTATTCCATACACTTGCAACATTTGCCACATTGCTCCCCTATCCACTCTATCATATGCCTTTTCTAAATCCATAAATGCAATAAAAACTTCTCTACCTTTATCTAAATACTGTTCACATATATGCTTCACTGTAAACACTTGATCTACACATCCCCTACCCACTCTAAAGCCTCCTTGCTCATCAGCAATCCTACTCTCTGTCTTACCTCTAATTCTTTCAATAATAACCCTGCCATACACTTTACCTGGTATACTCAGTAAACTTCTTCCCCTATAATTTTTACACTCTCTTTTATCCCCCTTCCCTTTATATAAAGGAACTATACATGCTCTCTGCCAATCCCTAGGTACCTTCCCCTCTTTCATACATTTATTAAACAAAAATACCAACCACTCCAGCACTATATCCTCCCCTGCTTTTAACATTTCTGTCATGATCCTGTCAGTTCCAGCTGCTTTACCCCCTTTCATTCTACATAATGCCTCACGTACCTCCACCACACTCACATACTGCTCTTCTTCTTCACTCCTAAACGATGTTGTACCTCCCTGGCCAGTACATGAAATTACCGCCACCCTTTTTTCATCGACATTTAAAAGTTCCTCAAAATATTCCCGCCATCTACCCAATACCTCCAGCTCCCCATCTACTAACTCCCCTACTCTGTTTTTAACTGACAAATCCATTTGTTCCCTAGGCTTTCTTACCTTGTTTATCTCACTCCAAAATTTTTTCTTGTTTTCAGCAAAATTTCTTGACAGAGCCTCTCCCATTCTTTCATCTGCTCTTCTTTTGCACTCTCTCACCACTCTCTTCACCTTTCTTTTACTCTCCATATACTCTGCTCTTCTATTAACACTTCTATTTTGTAAAAACCCTCATAAGCTACCTTTTTCTCTTTTATCACACCCTTTATTTCTTCATTCCACCACTCACTCCTCTTTCCTCCTGCACCCACCCTCCTATAGCCACAAACTTCTGCCCCACATTCTAATACTGCATTTTTAAAACTATCCCAACTCTCTTCAACCCTCCCACTACTCATACTTGCACTAGCTCACCTTTCTGCCAATAGTTGCTTATATCTCACCCTAACTTCCTCCGATATATCCGTTGCCCCTCTATAAACATGTACATCCTGAAGCCTACCCATCAACCTTTTATCCACCAATACATAATCTAACAAACTACTTTCCTTACGTGCTATATCATACCTTGTATATTTATTTATCCTCTTTTTCATAAAATATGTATTACTTATTACCAAACCTTTTTCTACACATAGCTCAATTAATGGTTCCCCATTTACATTTACCCCTGGCACCCCAAATTTACCTACTACTCCCTCCACAACATTTTTACCCACTTTAGCATTAAGATCCCCAACCACAATTACTCTCTCACTTGGTTCAAAACTCCCCACACACTCACTCAACATTTCCCAAAATCTCTCTCTCTCCTCTACACTTCTCTCTTCTCCAGGTGCATAAACACTTATTATAACCCACTTTTCACATCCAACCTTTATTTTACTCCACATAATCCTTGAATTTATACATTTATATTCCTTCTTTACCTGCCATAACTGATTATTCAACATTATTGCCACTCCTTCTTTAGCTCTAACTCTATTTGAAACCCCTGACCTAATCCCATTTATTTCTCCCCACTGAAACTCTCCTACCCCCTTCAGCTTTGTCTCACTTAAAGCCAGGACATCCAGCTTCTTTTCATTCATAACATCTACAATCATCTCTTTCTTATCATTCGCACAACATCCACGCACATTCAAACATCCCACTTTGACGGTTTTCTTCTTTTTCTTTTTAGTAAGCTATACAGGAAAAGGGGTTACTAGCCCATTGTTCCTGGCATTTTAGTTGACTTTTACAACACGCATGGCTTACAGAGGAAAGATTCTTATTCCACTTCCCCATGGATATGAAAGGAAAAGGAAAAATTATAAGAACAAGAACTATTAAGATAAAATCAAAGAAAACTCAGATGAGTGTTGTTTATATCAATTGTAAATAATTAAATTATATTATTTGGTAAAATTAAGTATTGAGTTTTAGTTTAGGATGAGTATGTGGTTTTTGAGAAGTCTTAAATTGATGTGCAGACCGAGTTACTTTAGTATTTACTGGTAATGAATTCCAAATTTTGGGGCCCTTTATGTGCATAGAGTTTTTGCACAGTGTGATATGGACACTGGGTACATCA
The DNA here is from genome assembly GCA_009830355.1 of Cherax destructor. Taxonomy (NCBI): domain Eukaryota; kingdom Metazoa; phylum Arthropoda; class Malacostraca; order Decapoda; family Parastacidae; genus Cherax; species Cherax destructor. Next base: position 50,391 of record WNWK01010816.1, on the reverse strand, counting down.
AACAATGATCTGTGTCTAGTGTTATGGTCGTGCATCCTGTTAAGGTTGGTGAGGAGAAGTTTGAGTGGAGGGTTTATGTTTGAGTGTAGTGCTCTATAAATGTAGTAGGCACAATAATAAGTATGGATGTTCTTGACAGTGAGTAGTTTTAGACTTTTGAATATTGGTGGAGTATGTTGTCTGGAGTGGGAATTTATCATTCTGACTGGAGCCTTTTGTTGGGTTATTAGTGGTCTTAGGTGATTGAATGTTGTTGATCCCCATGCACAAATTCCATAGGTGAGATAAGGGTAGATGAGTGAATGATACAGTGCAAGGAGAGCTGATTGTGGAACATTGTACCATATCTTTGATAGTATGCCTACTGTTTTGGAGATTTTCTTGGAAGTTTGTTGTATATGTGTCTGGAATTTGAGGCTACTGTCAAGGTGGATCCCTAGGAATTTTCCCTCTGTGAGTCTTGTGATGGGTGAACCATTTAGCGTTATGTTAAGTGGAACATTTGTAGCTCTGTTTCCAAACTTAATGAAATAGGCTTTGTCAGTATGTATTGAGAGTTAGCTTATTAGTCATCATCCAGGTAGATATTTTCTGCAATTCAGTATTAACAATATTGGCTAGTATGACTGGGTTTGGATGAGAGAAGACGTATGTAGTGTCATCTGCAAATAATATGGGTTTGAGTAGTTGTGATGCATTCGGTAGGTCATTGATGGAAATGAGGAAGAGGAGTAGGCCAAGGACACTTCCTTGCGGGACCCCGATTGTAATTGGTTGTGTGGAAGAGTTAGCTCCATTTGTGTACACATATTGGCTTCTGTTACTAAGGTATGACTAGACAGGTAGTTGAGGGAGTGCCCTCTTATGCCACAGTGTGTTAATTTAATGTGCAGCAAATCATGGTCGACTGTATCAAAAGCTTTACGTAAATCAATGAAGATTCCCAGCGGGACTTCTTTATTCTCGAGAGCGTTGTATATTAATAATAATAATAATATCTTTATTTACTACAAGTACATGTACATGGTATACAGGCCTAGCTGACATCAATGACATACTACTACAGTGGACCCTCGGTTAACGAATACCCCGGAAATCGTGCAATTATGTAAGTATAATTTTGTAAGTTCTTGTGGAAGTGTATTTTTGGGGGTCTGAAATAGACTAACCTACGTGAAATTTTTCCTTAAGGGAGTAAATTCGTTCGGTAATGGCACTTGAGCAGACTTCAGGAGCGAAGTTTTTACGAAACTCGGGGGTCCACTGTATATAGAAAGTCCCTTGTTATGCTGAGCATTTCGGGCAGATTAGGTTAGTGTCCCAGGATGCGACTCACACCAGTCGACTAACACCCAGGTACCCATTTTACTGATGGGTGAACATAGACAACAGGTGTAAAGAAACACGCCCAATGTTTCTGCCCTGGCTGGGAATCGAACCCAGACCCTCGCCGTGTGAAGCGAGAGCTTTAGCCACCAGACCTGAATCCAAACTGACAGGGGTTGAGTACGTATATTGTGTGAGATGAGATAAGAATAGATCTGCCTATGAATTAATTTTTCAAAGATTTTAGAGAGCAGAGGTAAGTTAGATATTGGTCTATAGTTATTCAAGTCTGCTTGATCTCCTCCTTTGTGGATCGGGGTGACCCTCGCTAGTTTAAGAATTGATGAGAAGGTGGAGGTTTCAATGGATTTGTTAAAAAGTGTTGCAATTATTGGTGATAGTACTTGAGAAGCTTTTTTGTACATAAAAGGTGGTAAGTTATTTATTAAAGGTAGTAGGTTGGTAGACAGCAACCACCCAGGGAGGTACTACCGTCCTGCCAGGTGACTGTGAAACAGAAACCTGAAACTGTTTTACATGATGGTAGGATTGCTGGTGTCTTTTTTCTGTCTCATAAACACGCTGGATAACAGGTATATCTAGCTACTTCTACTTACACTTTAGGTCACACTACACTGGCATATATATACATACACACATCTAGGTTTTTCTTCTTTTTCTTAATAGCTCTTGTTCTTTTTATTTTCTCTATTGTCCATGGGGAAGTGGAAAAGAATCTTTCCTCCGTAAGCCATGCGTGTCGTATGAGGCGACTAAGATGCCGGGAGCAATGGGCTAGTAACCCCTTCTCCTGTACAAATCTACTAAAAACGAGAAGAAGAAAACTTTATAAAATTGGGGTGTCTGAATGTGCGTGGATGTAGTGGGATGATAAGAAAGAGATGATTGCCGATGTTATGAATGAAAGAAGTTGGATGTCCTGGCCTAAGCGAAACAAAGCTGAAGGGGGTAGGCGAGTTTCAGTGGGGAGAAATAAATGGGATTAAGTCAGGAGTATCTGAGAGAGTTAGAGCTAAGGAAGGGGTAGCAATAATGTTGAAGGATCAGTTATGGAAGGAAAAGAGGGAATATAAATGTGTAAATTCAAGGATTATGTGGATTAAAATAAGGGTCGGATGCGAAAAGTGGGTCATAATAAGCGTGTATGCACCTGGAGAAGAGAGGAGTGTAGAGGAGAGAGAGAGATTTTGGGAGATGTTAGCGAATGTATAGGAACTTTTGAACCAAATGAGAGAGTAATTGTGGTAGGGGACCTAAATGCTAAAGTGGGAGAAACATGCAGAGAGGGTGTAGTAGGTAAGTTTGGGGTGCCAGGTGTAAATGATAATGGGAGCCCTTTGATTGAACTTTGTATAGAAAGGGGTTTAGTTATAGGTAATACATATTTTAAGAAAAAGAGGATAAATAAGTACAGTAGAACGTCATTTAGCACGAGATTATGTTGCACGTTACCGGTATTGCACGATTTAAGATTTGCGACACATTATCATCTTACACGACGTAAAGATGATATTACACGGTTCGGCAGGAGGGGAAAAATTTTGAGCGCATGGTTATTTACTGCCTAAGAATCCTCATGCTTTGAGGAAAAGGGAATTTGTTGTTTTCCTTCCTGTAAACTAAGTTTATTCAGATACAGGGCCAGGAGCTGAGTCTCGACCTCTGCAACCACAATTAGGTGAGTACAGTTACATACATTATCATACATAGCAACATATGTGTAGAGAACCTAGGATAACCCAAGTCAGTCAATGGAAATACTGTCACTCTGACTTTTTTGGGTTATCCTAGGTTCTCTACACATATGCTGCCATGTATGATAATCTTCGTAACTGTATCTGTGTATACCTGAATAAACTTACTTACAGTTTGTGGGAAGGAAAAACAAGTAACCATTCTCACAAGCAGTCTTGATACTACTACTGTTGTTGTGGTTCAGCAGACACCACCCACCACGGACCCCAGCATTCGACGTATTTCATACGCGTTAAGAAGTCCTGGCTACAAGCCAGCTGTGTTTGTGAAGAATAAAATAGAGTGAATTGTGTTTTGATCTTGAATTAACGAAGAAAACAAAGATATTAGACAAGACATAACCCGTGGCCGTAATGAAGTGTTACTTTGTACACATAAAAAGATGTAAACATAAGTTTGTGTGACTGACTGACTTGACTGACTGAATGACTGACTGAGTGACTGACTAACTTGACTGACTGACTGACTGACTGACTGAATGACTTGACTGACTGACTGAATGACTTGACTGACTGACTGAATGACTTGACTGACTGACTGAATGACTTGACTGACTGACTGAATGACTGACTGACTTACTGAATGACTTGACTGACTTACTGAATGACTTGACTGACTTACTGAATGACTTGACTGACTTACTGAATGACTTGACTGACCTACTGAATGACTTGACTGACCTACTGAATGACTTGACTGACTTATTGAATGACTTGACTGACTTACTGAATGACTTGACTGACTTACTGAATGACTTGACTGACTTACTGAATGACTTGACTGCTATGAATGACTTGACTGACTTATTGAATGACTTGACTGACTTATTGAATGACTGACTGTCTTACTGAATGATTTGACTGACCTACTGAATGCTTGACTGACCTACTGAATGCTTGACTGACTTACTGAATGACTTGACTGACTTACTGAATGACTTGACTGACTTACTGAATGACTTGACTGACTTACTGAATGACTTGACTGACTTACTGAACACTGACTTACTGAATGACTTGACTGACTTACTGAAGCTGACTGACTTACTGAATGGCTGACTTACTGAATGACTTGACTGACTACTGAATGACTTGCTGACCTACTGAATGACTTGACTGACCTACTGAATGCTTGACTGACTTATTGAATGACTTGACTGACTTACTGAATGGCTTGACTGACTTACTGAATGGCTTGACTGACTTACTGAATGGCTTGACTGACTTACTGAATGGCTTGACTGACTTACTGAACTGACGACTTACTGAATGCTTGACTGACTTACTGAATGGCTTGACTGACTTACTGAATGGCTTGACTGACTTACTGAATGCTTGACTGACTTACTGATGGCTTGACTGACTTTACAAGTTAGACACTCAGTTCAACCATCGACTTCAGTTCAAGAACTTCTACTATCCACCTCAGCCCAGTAGGGCCACACCATCCATATCCACTCTTCACTACCATCCACAAACATCATTACCCACAATTTAAGGTAAGAAATACTATTATTTCTATTGCATTTGTAGTCTTAAGCAGTAATAGATCATGACAATGCACTACAATTACATATCCACCTCAGCTCAGTAGGGCCACACCATCCATATCCACTCTTCACTACCATCCACAAACATCATTACCCACAATTTAAGGTAAGAAATACTATTATTTCTATTGCATTTGTAGTCTTAAGCAGTAATAGATCATGACAATGAACTAAAATTACATATTCGCCTTCAATTTTTGCAAGATATGTTGGTCTAAAAAAACTTGTTTGGCTTTTTGGGGACTCTCAAACACGTAACCCTATTTTTCCCATAAGTTCTGTTAATTATTTAAGACGAAATTATCTAACACGACTTTTTCAGGAACGTAACTATCGTGCTAAATGACGTTCTACTGTATACAAGATATGATGTAGGGCGTAATGACAGTAGTTTGTTGGACTATGTATTGGTAGATAAAAGACTGTTGAGTAGACTTCAGGATGTACATGTTTATAGAGGGGCTACAGATATATCAGATCACTTTTTAGTTATAGCTACAGTGGGAGTAAAAGGTAGATGGGATACAAGGAAAATAGAATCAGTAAGTAAAAGAGAGGTGAAGGTTTATAAACTAAAAGAGGAGGCAGTTAGGGTAAGATATAAACAACTATTGGAGGATAGATGGGCTAGTGAGAGTGTAGGCAATGGGGTCGAAAATGTATGGGTTAGATTTAAAAATGTAGTGTTAGAGTGTTCAGCAGAAGTTTGTGGTTACAGGCGAGTGGGTGCAGGAGGGAAGAGGAGCGATTGGTGGAATGATGATGTAAAGAGAGTAGTAAGGGAGAAAAGTTAGCATATGAGAGGTTTTTACAAAGTAGAAGTGATGCAAGGAGGGAAGAGTATATGGAGAGAAAAAGAGAGGTTAAAAGAGTGGTGAAGCAATGTAAAAAGAGAGCAGATGAGAGAGTGGGTGAGATGTTATCAGCAAATTTTGTTGAAAATAAGAAAAAGTTTTGGAATGAGATTAATAAGTTGAGGAAGCCTAGAGAACAAATGGATTTGACAGTTAAAAATAGGAGAGGAGAGTTATTAAATGGAGAGTTAGAGGTATCGGGAAGATGGAGAGAATATTTTGAGGATTTGTTAAATGTTGATGAAGACAGGGAAGCTGTGATTTCGTGTGTAGGGCAAGGAGGAATAACATCTTGTAGGAGTGTGGAAGAGCCAGTTGTGGGTGTAGGGAAGTTCGTGAGGCAGTGGGTAGAATGAAAGGGGTAAGGCAGCTGGGATTGATGGGATAAAGATAGAAATGTTAAAAGCAGGTGGGGATATAATTTTGGAGTGGTTGGTGCTATTATTTAATAAATGTATGGAAGAGGGTAAGGTACCTAGGGATTGGCAGAGAGCGTGTATTGTTCCTTTGTAAGGGACAAAAGAGAGTGCAAAAATTATAGGGGAATAAGTCTGTTGAGTGTACCTGGTAAAGTGTATGGTAGAGTTATTATTGAAAGAATTAAGAGTAAAACAGAAAGCAGGATAGCAGATGAACAAGGGGCTTTAGGAAAGGTAGGGGTGTGTAGACCAAGTGTTTACAGTGAAACATATAGGTGAACAGTATTTGGATAAGGGTAAAGATGTTTTTGTGGCATTTATGGATTTGGAAAAGGCGTATGATAGGGTAGATAGGGGGCAATGTGGCAGATGTTGCAGGTGTATGGAATAGGAGGAAGGTTACTGAAAGCAGTGAAGAGTTTTTATGAGGATAGTGAGGCTCAGGTTAGAGTGTGTAGGAGGGAAGGGGACTATTTCCCAGTAAAAGTGGGCCTTAGACAAGGATGTGTGATGTCACCGTGGTTGTTCAATATATTTATAGATGGGGTTGTAAGAGAAGTGAATGCGAGGGTCTTGGCAAGAGGTGTTGGGCTAAAAGATAAAGAAGCAAATACAAAGTGGGAGTTGTCACAGTTGCTTTTTGCTGATGACACTGTGCTTTGGGAGATTCTGAAGAGAAGCTGCAGAGGTTGGTGGATGAATTTGGTAGGGTGTGTAAAAGAAGAAAATTGAAAGTGAATATAGGAAAGAGTAAGGTGATGAGGATAACAAAAAGAATAGGTGACGAAAGATTGGATATCAGATTGGAGGGAGAGAGTATGGAGAGGTGAATGTATTCAGATATTTGGGAGTGGACATGTCGGCGGATGGGTCTATGAAGGATGAGGTGAATCATAGAATTGATGAGGGAAAAGGGTGAGTGGAGCACTTCGGAGTCTGTGGAGACAAAGAACCTTGTCCATGGAAGTAAAGAGGGAATGTATGAGAGTATAGTTATACCAACGCTCTTATATGGGTGTGAAGCATGGGTGATGAATGTTGCAACGAGGAGAAGGCTGGAGGCAGTGGAGATGTCATGTCTGAGGTCAATGTGTGGTGTGAATATAATGCAGAGAATTCGGAGTTTGGAAATTAGGAGGAGGTGTGGGATTACCAAACGATTGTTCAGAGAGCTGAGGAGGGGTTGCTGAGGTGGTTTGGACATGTAGAGAGAATGGAACGAGACAGAGTGACTTCGAGAGTGTATAAATCTGTAGTGGAGGGAAGGCGGGGTAGGGGTCGGCCTAGGAAAGGTTGGAGGGAGGGTAAAGGAAGTTTTGTGTGCAAGGGGCTTGGACTTCCAGCAAGCATGTGTGAGCGTATTTGATAGGAGTGAATGGAGGCATATGGTTTTTAATACTTGACGTGCTGTTGGAGTGTGAGCAAAGTAACATTTATGAAGGGATTCAGGGAAACCGGCAGGCCGGACTTGAGTTCTGGAGATGGGAAGTACAGTGCCGGCACTCTGAAGGAGGGGTGTTAATGTTGCAGTTTTATAACTGTAGTGTAAAGCACCCTTCTGGCAAGACAGTGATGGAGTGAATGATGATGAAAGTTTTTCTTTTTCGGGCCACCCTGCCTTGGTGGGAATCGGCCGATGAGTTAATAAAAAAAAATAAGTTATTTATATCTCCTGCCTTGTTTTTAAGGATGTTGATGATGAGTGAGACTTCTGTTGGGTTGACTTTTAAACAAAGTATTATGTTAAACTTAATATTATGATACTAAACTTATTTATCTTACTAGCTAATGAAATTTACTGAACACAGTAATATTGATTGGTACAGGAAGTGATAATTTAAAGTTAATAGTCTGTAGGTAATGGTAGTTAAAAGAAAAAATAATGAAAACAAAATTAATAGTTTATAAATAGTAGATTATTTATACTGGGTGTAGTATAAGGTTATGAAGATGTCAGACAAGGACTTGATTTTAAATCTAAAACAAAAAAATATAACACTTAAGTTCCTGACTTAGCACCTTTATTAGCACCTTATGTGACTAAGTAACAAGAATCAATTATTGCTATTCCCTAACAAATATGAAAAAAATGGGTTATAATTAATATTAAAACTAAAAGTGTACAAGGCACTGGGTATAAGATTCAATGAGAAGTTTACTCTAATGCACTTGGTAGTAAAATAGTAAAATTTGGGGTTTAAAAATACAAGTAGAGCAAAAAATGTAAACTATAAAAGGTAGTGGCCTGCACTTGGTGGTTAGGAAGGCAGGCTGCCAGGTATAATAGTTATGTAACTAGTAAATAATTGTACAAGGCTATTTCTGGAATGATAGCACAAAATAAGTCACACAATCAACTGTGTGAGAAACATGAGACAGTGAGGTAGTAGATACTATCCAGGAAGTGATAATACAGGGACTAGTACAGTAATGTAATAATAACATACACTAACGTAGTACAAAGATTTGGTCACTGAGGGTTAGTCAGACTCTGTAAGATTAGCATCTCGAAGGAAGTTGGACAGTTCATTTTCATTCGTGATAGTGTACACACGGCCTACATTTGTTTTCCTTACTAGAATTTTTCCATCCCGTGTGAAGCACTGGTGGATTTTGTCATTATTCTCGTTTAAGTTTTCTTACTCTGTACAGGAGGTTCTGACGTTTTCTTGTGAGACACTCATTTATGTATACATCCTTTTTAGCTTTAATAGATGCACTTATTAGATCTTTTTTCCTGTCTTGTGTGTGAAATCTAAGCATAACACTGTTTTCTACCTTGGTTACCTAGTAACCGCATTTCTTTTATCTCTGACACTGGCACTATTACCTGTAAGTGGTCTTGTATGATCTGAAGAGTAGTATCTTTGCAGTTGGTCAGGTTTATTTCTCTATGAAAGAGTGAACTGCTAATTATTACTGAGTCAGATAACTTATCTTGCTCAGTTTTATCTTTTTGGTAAGCAAAATATTCGTTCAACTGGGTATCCATGTTGATCTTCCAGTCCTTGACCGCATCTTCAACCTTCGTGTTTAACCCTTTGAGGGTTGAGAGGCCCTCTCCCAAACTTGTTCTCAGGGTCGAAAAATTATTTTTTCTTATGTAATGATAGAGAATCTTTTTCCGATCATAATGCCACCAAAATTATGAAATTTGATGGAAAACTAACGGAGTTATGCTCTCACGAAAGTTAGTGGTATAAATGACATTTACGCATCGGCGATTTCGCCCACTTTGAGCCCTATTTTCGGCAAATTCCAATGTTTCAGTCTACTAAATTTATAGCTTTTTCGCTAGAGTTCCATTTGTTCTATCAACTGCGTATAAGAAATCGCCAATTTACCGATTTCAACTACCCAATAAGGTGGTCAGAAATTGGCAATTTGGCCAATTTCACACAAATTTCAAAAGATGCCAATTTCAAAATAGGGTCCAGAATAAACGAGACAGACATTCCTGGCACTCAAATAACATTTTATCTGTTCATTAGTCACGTCTCCAGGCCCCTCTTATATTACTTTTGCTTTCCATTTTGAATTTGTATTCTCACAAAAAAAAATAGAAGATATACTGTTATGTATTCAACTGCATCATTGTAAAAACATTATAAATAATATCAGCGCACTTGTGCAAGAATATTAGACTACCCAGTTGATGTGTATTGGACGCATGGAGTGATTTGTTTACTCTTGAACATCGACAAAAATCGAACATTTTTGCTACTTTGCACTCAGTTTCAAGTTACTTGTCATCGTAAAACCAATCAAAATCATCACTATTTCTGGAATATATCTTCCATTCTATCGAATGAGACCACGAAAACCAGAATACAACCACAAATACCATACGAAAATACACCCGAAAGTCGCTGTTTTAAACCAAAAAAATGGTCGAAGTTTTTTTTTCTCATTATGCACCGTGTGCTTCAGGATTTTTTTTTATACTGCGCACACTGACCACGCAGACCCATTCTTGCATATGTAGGCCTGCCAGCTTTCTTCCACCAGATTTGAGGGCACGAGAATTTAGGCGTACAAGTACAGTGGACCCTCGGTTAACGAATACCCCGGAAATCGTGCAATTATGTAAGTATAATTTTGTAAGTTCTTGTGGAAGTGTATTTTTGGGGGTCTGAAATAGACTAACCTACGTGAAATTTTTCCTTAAGGGAGTAAATTCGTTCGGTAATGGCACTTGAGCAGACTTCAGGAGTGAAGTTTTTACGAAACTCGGGGGTCCACTGTACTTGACCGACCCTGGCTGCACTGACTTACTAGTACGGGACCGAACCTCAAAGGGTTAAGGATGTTATTTGTACTACAAATGTAGCAGTAAATCATTATATAAGGAATTGAGAAGAAAACCAAATGAACTCGCCAATTGACAGTTTTGAGAAAATCGCCTATAACCTATTGTAACACATTTGCAACAATATCTGAGTAACTACCCATGCAATTTTGCTCAAATTGGTCTCATTTTAAAACACATTTGCTGATCTTTAAGGTGGCATGACAAGTTTGTTGGTTTTCTCAAGAGCAAAATCACTGTCTTTGGGTTTGACCACATGGTCATAACTCCCATTATTCTCAATGGTATAAGGCAGGGTAAAAGGATGACCTTTCTAACCTGAGTGATGTATTTGATACTTGAAAGAATGATGAACATTTGGGTATAGAAAACGCAATTTTCACTCCTTTACCTTTGATATTCCTTTGAGCTCCGAGTGTTTTTTTTACTCCCAGAGTCCAGCCCTAGGCCAGGCTCACTGGCAAGTTGTTGGCTTTCTTCTCAGCACCTTCCTCAGTGGGAGATGGCCAGTGTGTTTAAACAAAAAAGTATAAACACAGATAATATAATTTTTTATAATTGTCAAAAAAATTTTCATTTCAGTGTCTGGCACCATTACAGAATTGCCTCATTTGGGAAGTGTTCAGGTCCTGGATGTGTGTGATGACTGGGTCTTAGTGGATTTCTCCTATATCTCCCAGCCAAATCAAATCCTCTTGGGATATCTCCCACAGCAGGGACAAGAAAGGCAACTGCAACTAAAAGAGGTTAACTTTCTATGTTGGTTAAGAGAGAACCATCTCTCTGTCATCTTTATGATATGTTCATCTTTACTTTCTCTTTTTTTTTTTTTTTTGAACCATACAGTTTATAATATTTACAGTACAAGCATTTAACATTCAAACATTATCATTGTCATTCCCAGGGTACTATGTAGGATTACATAGGTTGCATATAGTTATGACAATATTTCAGTTCCCTAATACTCATAGTATTTTGAGCAGTCAAAGCAAAGTCAAAGATTTATTTCTACATGATACAATGTTTGTACAGAGATGGGTGACATTTGGTTGTGCACTCAGAAAACCTGTGGTTATGCAGAGCATTTCGGGCAAATTAACTTTATAATGGGTGTGTCCGGGGAAGGGATGAGGGGGCAACAGCCAACCCCTGAGCCACTCTGAAAGTGATTTCTTACATAAAGTAAATATAAAAACTATTGAAAAACATATAGTGAGTTTAGCGACTCAGCTGTACTTTGGCTAAAATATGCATATGAATAATTGTAAAAACAGTTAAGGTTTACTACTTAAAATAAAATAATAATAATTTAGTTAATTATTTAACTGCTTTAATACTAATATGAAAAGAAAGCAGTGAAGCTGTATTTAATAATATTTGGAATAATGTGCATTGTGCTATTGCATGTGCAGTGCACCCATACTTGAGTGTGTAGCACACCATTGATTGTGTGTGTGTGTAGTGCACCAATGCTTGAGTGTGCAGTGTACACAGCAGGGTATTCCTCCTCCTCCCCTCCTAGTTATAAGGAAGGATGGTGTTCCTCCTGGACAATTTCTGGATCCACCCTTGTTTTATAATCTTTCTTATCAAGTGTTGTGCAGATTGTCTGCTATTTTCATTATTGCTTCATTTGTGCTCTTTTGAAGTCTGAATCCATGTTGGCAAAACATTAGATATTTAATGTGGAACTATGTAGGTATACTGTATATTTGTTTATTTATTATTTTTCAAATATTTTTGATAGTATATTATTAAATTTGGTCTATAAATGCTAGAGCGCTCACCTCATTCCAAGGTCGCTAGTGATGACACAGAATAACTTTAATTCTGAGTTAGAGAAGCTGAAAAGCTCTACTAGTGAAAATAATGTAACTTACTGAAAAGATGTGCTACTGAGGTGCCTAACTCGACCTTCATTATTAGCTCAGGTTTCTACTTAACACTGAGAACCAAATTCCTTTCGCTCTTGGTAACACCACTTGCTTTAGGAGCCATCATTAATTACACTTTGCTTAATGTGTTAATAAAGTCACACAAAACACTGTAGATCCAGGGAAAATTAACCCATGGCTCAGGGAGCAATGAAAAGAGACAGGTCCTGGACAAGGCCACTCTGGCCAGTACTGGACAAACTTTGAAAGTCATTGAACTTGGTACGATGCTTCAGAAGACAACTGGACATAACCCCTACAGACAAAATCCAGAATTATGGACTTTTTTCATTTTTGTCCAATACTGCCAAAGTTCTTTCAACAAATCGGCCATATCCCACCAAGGCAGGTTGGCCCAAAAAGAAAAACGAATTCTCTTTTTAAATTTAGTAATAGTATATACAGGAGAAGAGGTTACTAGGCCCTTGGTCCTGGCATTTTAGTTGCCTCTTATGACACACATGGAGGAATGGATTTACACCTATGAAATTGTGAAAACATACTGCACTTGCAAAACTCCCAAATTCTTTGTACTGAGTAGCAACTTGACTGGTTCGGCAGGTAACATGTCGTCGTGGGATTCCTGGAGTGCCCAACCACTACTATTCACAGTGGACATTCATAAATGACACTCCACATCCTGAACTCAAGTACTCAGATATACCTGTTTCTGTCATCTATTATGGCCCAACCTCTCTTGAGCAAGGTAGGGATGGTACTGACAAACTGTTTAGCTTTGGCTGCTTATATTGTATTGAAGACATTATGCTGTGATGTATGACTTTCATTTTGAGTTTAGTGCTTCAAAGCTAAATTAATATGACTTACAGGCACTGAAAAACGTCCATTGATTTGCTGGCCACATGGAGGGCCTCACTCTGTTGTCATGAATGTTTATTCGATGGCAGCAGCATTTTTCGTGAAACTTGGCTTCTCTGTTGTTTTCCCTAACTATCGAGGATCTCTTGGTTTTGGAGAAGATGGTGTAAATTCTTTACCAGGCTATTGTGGTGTGACTGATGTATCTGATGTTCACACTGCCACCCTGCAGTGCTTGCACAGGTTAGTATGGCATCAGTAACTGTTAAAGATTTAAAAAAAAAAAAATTGTAGGGAAATTACTGTATAGGAGAGCAGGGATACCCTAGAAAATTATTTTAGGTTAGATCAGTATACAGTACTTGAGAATAAGGTGAAGGAAATAACATCGTTTCTAAAATGCCATAAAAAAATTCTGAAACATAGAGCAGTGACAGATGAAGAATATTAAATAAATTTGGTAGGGTTGGTGGTGGTTTATTCTTCAGTAAGCCATGCGTGTTGTAAAAGTCAACTAAAATGCCGGGAACAATGGGCTAGTAACCCCTTTTCCTGTATAGCTTACTAAAAAGAAGAAGAAGAAAATCGTCAAAGTGGGATGTTTGAATGTGCGTGGATGTTGTGCGAATGATAAGAAAGAGATGATTGTAGATGTTATGAATGAAAAGAAGCTGGATGTCCTGGCTTTAAGTGAGACAAAGCTGAAGGGGGTAGGAGAGTTTCAGTGGGGAGAAATAAATGGGATTAGATCAGGGGTTTCAAATAGAGTTAGAGCTAAAGAAGGAGTGGCAATAATGTTGAATAATCAGTTATGGCAGGTAAAGAAGGAATATAAATGTATAAATTCAAGGATTATGTGGAGTAAAATAAAGGTTGGATGTGAAAAGTGGGTTATAGTAAGTGTTTATGCACCTGGAGAAGAGAGAAGTGTAGAGGAGAGAGAGAGATTTTGGGAAATGTTGAGTGAGTGTGTGGGGAGTTTTCAACCAAGTGAGAGAGTAATTGTGGTTGGGGATCTTAATGCTAAAGTGGGTAAAAATGTTGTGGATGGAGTAGTAGGTAAATTTGGGGTGCCAGGGGTAAATGTAAATGGGGAGCCATTAATTGAGCTATGTGTAGAAAGAGGTTTGGTAATAAGTAATACATATTTTATGAAAAAGAGGATAAATAAATATACAAGGTATGATATAGCACGTAAGGAAAGTAGTTTGTTGGATTATGTATTGGTGGATAAAAGGTTGATGAGTAGGCTTCAGGATGTACATGTTTATAGAGGGGCAACGGATATATCAGATCATTATTTGGTTGTAGCTACAGTTAGAGTAAAAGGTAGATGGGACAAAAAGAAAATGGCAACAGCAAGTAAGAGAGAGGTAAAAGTGTATAAACTAAGGGAGGAGGAAGTTAGGGTGAGATATAAGGAACTATTGGCAGAAAGGTGGGCTAGTGCAAGTAGGAGTAGTGGGGGGGTTGAAGAGAGTTGGGATAGTTTTAAAAATGCAGTATTAGAATGTGGGGCAGAAGTTTGTGGTTATAGGAGGGTGGGTGCAGGAGGAAAGAGGAGTGAGTGGTGGAATGAAGAAGTAAAGGGTGTGATAAAAGAGAAAAGGTAGCTTATGAGAGGTTTTTACAAAACAGAAGTGTTAGTAGAAGAGCAGAGTATATGGAGAGTAAAAGAAAGGTGAAGAGAGTGTGAGAGAGTGCAAAAGAAGAGCGGATGAAAGAACGGGAGAGGCTCTGTCAAGAAATTTTGCTGAAAACAAGAAAAAATTTTGGAGTGAGATAAACAAGGTAAGAAAGCCTAGGGAACGAATGGATTTGTCAGTTAAAAACAGAGTAGGGGAGATAGTAGACGGGGAGCTGGAGGTATTGGGTAGATGGCGGGAATATTTTGAGGAACTTTTAAATGTCGATGAAAAGAGGGAGGCGATAATTTCATGTACTGGCCAGGGAGGTACAACATCGTTTAGGAGTGAAGAAGAGCAGGATGTGAGTGTGGGGGAGGTGCGTGAGGCATTACGTAGAATGAAAGGGGGTAAAGCAGCTGGAATTGACGGAATCATGACAGAAATGTTAAAAGCAGGGAGGATATAGTGCTGGAGTGGTTGGTATTTTTGTTTAATAAATGTATGAAAGAGGGGAAGGTACCTAGGGATTGGCAGAGAGCATGTATAGTTCCTTTATATAAAGGGAAGGGGGATAAAAGAGAGTGTAAAAATTATAGGGGAATAAGTTTACTGAGTATACCAGGTAAAGTGTATGGCAGGGTTATTATTGAAAGAATTAGAGGTATGACAGAGAGTAGGATTGCAGATGAGCAAGGAGGCTTTAGAGTGGGTAGAGGATGTGTAGATCAAGTGTTTACAGTGAAGCATATATGTGAACAGTATTTAGATAAAGGTAGAGAAGTTTTTATTGCATTTATGGATTTAGAAAAGGCATATGATAGAGTGGATAGGGGAGCAATGTGGCAAATGTTGCAAGTGTATGGAATAGGTAGTAAGTTACTACTTTATCTTGCACATATCCGCAGCAAAATACACTTATTGATATCTGTGATTCCACTTAATTTGCACAGAACTAACCAAAATTCTAATACAACTGTTGCTTCATAATTCTTAAGCTAGTCATAAGTTTGCCTAAACACTCCAATATAGAAACTGTAATATGCCAATACATCACCTTTACCATTAATATATAAACTATTTGTTAAATTCTTAAATGTTTAAATTCCAGTACCTCAATTTTGTAAACCTAGTTAATCACTACAATTACCTAACCTTACTATCTGTATAATCATTGTGTCACTATAGAGTAAGACCTATCATAAGACTGCCTGAAAAGCCTAGGCATACCTAGGCATATTATTGGCCATCTTGTAATATCTACTTCATAAAATGCATAATTATAAGTACACCCCACCTTGTATATTACCAGAAATAAAGAATTTGAATTTGAATTTGAATTTGAGGATAGTGAGGCTCAGGTTAGGGTGTGTAGGAGAGAGGGAGATTACTTCCCGGTAAAAGTAGGTCTTAGACAGGGATGTGTAATGTCACCATGGTTGTTTAATATATTTATAGATGGGGTTGTAAAAGAAGTAAATGCTAGGGTGTTGGGGAGAGGGGTGGGATTAAATTATGGAGAATTAAATGCAAAATGGGAGTTGACACAGTTACTTTTTGCTGATGATACTGTGCTTATGGGAGATTCTAAAGAAAAGTTGCAAAGGTTAGTGGACGAGTTTGGGAGAGTGTGTAAAGGTAGAAAGTTAAAAGTGAACATAGATAAGAGTAAGGTGATGAGGGTATCAAACGATTTAAATAAAGAAAAATTGGATATCACATTGGAGAGAGGGATTATGGAAGAAGTAAATGTTTTCAGATATTTGGGAGTTGACGTGTCAGCGGATGGGTTTATGAAGGATGAGGTTAACCATAGAATTGATGAAGGAAAAAAGGTGAGTGGTGCATTGAGGTATCTGTGGAGACAAAAAACGTTATCCATGGAGGCAAAGAAGGGAATGTACGAAAGTATAGTGGTACCAACACTCTTATATGGGTGTGAAGCATGGGTTGCAAATGCTGCAGCGAGGAGGAGGCTGGAGGCAGTGGAGATGTCCTGTCTAAGGGCAATGTGTGGTGTAAATATTATGCAGAAAATTCGGAGAAGGTGTGGAGTTACTAAAAGTATTTGTCAGAGGGCTGAAGAGGGGTTGTTGAGGTGGTTTGGTCATTTAGAGAGAATGGATCAAAGTAGAATGACTTGGAGAGCGTATAAATCTGTAGGGAAGGAAGGCGGGGTAGGGGTCGTCCTAGAAAAGGTTGGAGGGAAGGGGTAAAGGAGGTTTTGTGGGCGAGGGCTTGGACTTCCAGCAAGCATGTGTGAGCGTGTTAGATAGGAGTGAATGGAGCGAATGGTTTTGGGACATGACGATCTGTTGGAGTGTGAGCAGGGTAACATTTTGTGAAGGGATTCAGGAAACCAGTTAATTGATTTAGTTGGACTTGAGTCCTGGAAATGGGAAGTACAATGCCTGCACTTTAAAGGAGGGGTCTGAGATAGTGACAGCTGGGAGGGACTTTTCTCAGCTGTCGTATCTGAGCTCCTCTGCAAAGACAGTGATTATGTATGAGTGTGGTGAAAGTGTTGAATGATGATGAAAGTATTTTCTTTTTGGGGATTTTCTTTCTTTTGGGTCACCCTGCCTCGGTGGGAGACGGCCGACTTGTTGAAAAAAAAAAAAAAAATAGACAATATCAAAAACATAAATGGAACTTGTTTCCAAACATTGTGTAAGTATAAAAAAAAATATAAAAATGAACCAAAGAGCAACATGGGCACATTGCAAAGAGAAAAAACATTCAAATCCCATATTCCTGAATTTCCTGAGAAAGAACAATCATTCTAGATCACTAATTCCTATAATGAAAGGCTGTGAAGCAATTTTTGTCCTTCTTGATGCATAGATTTACTTTGCATATGGTACAGAAAAATGCAGAATTTACATGATTTTGTTTTGTGCTGCAATACTTGAATGAAAGTGTCTTGCTTAGTGCTGGCCAGTGAGCTAGGGTTTCATCAAACCACACACTGTCATCAGGCCTTTCTGCACGTTGGTACTGCACTGGAGATGGCACTTGCAAGGTTGACAAACCATTATCATCAGTGCTACCGTTGGAATTACTTGATGAAGGTCTTGGACTTGTTCTCTTGTTGCTGCGTCTAAACTTTTGTCCTTTGGATCTTGCACTGACAGAGATTTCAAGCCTGAATTGCTTCAGTGGTATGCATTTGGTGTTTAGTGACCGACAATCACGGCAGTAAAGAAGCCATGCATTCACAACAGCAAGATCAAGAACATAGGCAAACAGCCGCATGTACCAACGTTTAGATTTCATAGGTGTTTTGTACATATGTACCAACATGTTACTTTTGTCAATACCTCCCATATGTGCATTATAGTTCTTGATAACTGCAGGGCACTGGAAGTTGTCTTTAGTCTTAGAGTCCTTGTTATATCTTTCAATAAGAGTCACAGGTTCCACTCCCACATCATTCGTCATTAAAGTGACAGCTTTGTTGTCCTTCCACCTTACAACAAGGATACCATCATTGGTCTTGAAGTCAAAAGTACCCCTGGGCACTGTTATTTTCCATTTGTTTGACAGGCATCAGTTCTGGCTTACCACATCTATTTTCACGTACTGTTCCAGTGTATCTGCAGTTATACTTGTCTCTTAGTACCTTGACCAAAGGTAGACTTGAAAAGACATTGTCAGCATAGATTGCTGATGTCTTTCTTTGGTTGAGAGTTGTTGCAAGTACCAGAACAATCTTTGAACTTATTGGTAGTTTAGTTTCTTCATCTGGCAGCTTTATGGAATGGTTGTCATAAGTTGTTTTGCCTTCATACATGATTATATCATGTATGATTCCATCTTCACTTGCACGACAAAATAGTTTGAAACCCCACTTGTCAGGTTTGGTTTTGATGTACTGCCTTAGGTTTCCAGCGGTTTTTCCCTTGAAACCAACCATGACTTCATCAATAGACTGCCTGGGTGTAGCTGGAACTTTCAAACAAGTAGTAGTTAGTGCAGTGTAAAGAGGCCTTACTTTGTGGAATCTGTCATGCTTTTGTGTGTTATCATTGAAATGAATTGTATGCCTAAGCAACCTAAACCTCTTAGATGACATGACTTCTGTAACCTGGGGTACCCTAGCTGCACTTGCCCAATAGTCATCTATGGATGGGTATGGACAAATACCCATAAACAACAGAATACCTATGAACTTCATGATTTCATCAGAATCGGTAACAAAAGTAGTATCTATGTTTTTTTGCTTGGCATACAAGTTTGTTTGAAATGTGATGCTGTCTATCATATTTGGGGTAAAAAACTGGCTAAAATAATCAAAAGGACACATAATTGCAAGAGGCTTTTCATGTTCGTATACAGTCAAAGGGTCATTATTGATGTCAACCTTGTTCCAGTCAGTCTCAGCTTGAACAGCAAGCTCATCATGAAGATCTTCTTCATCAGGGTACTACTCGACCGTAATACCTTTCTTTTTCTTGTCTAATTTAGGCTTTTTGGATGGCCTCTCTTCCTCCTCCTCATCACTTGACACCTGTGCATCTGGTGGCATGTATTCATCACCACTGTCAAGCAATTCCAGGTCTTCTGGCTCTTGATCTGAGTCACTTTCCTCCCAAATGCAGACATATTTGGACTTCTCTTTGGAGGAAGCACCGTAAAACAAATTCTCATTGATCTGGAAGGACAATAAAAATGTTCTGTACACACTCAGACCACTATAAAATTCATATATGCATTAGAAATTTTTATATAAATATTTATTTAATGAAATTACAAATTGGGACTTGTCGGTAGGAACATGTTATGTTCCTTTTTCGTTGCACTTTTTTCAATTGCATGGTGCACTCATATTATGCTTCACAAACAGTTTACATATATCTCCAAATATGCCTAAACTATTTATTTACACACTGGACACAACAATCAGTACATACCGACATTGTAGAGAGTATAATCACAGTGTATATGAGTGTTTGTAGAGGAAAAATCCGGCTCTGGGCGACGCCAAGCTGCAAGTGTTTACATTTTGGTCTTTCAACCAATGGGAAGTGAGCAGACGCCGTCCTCACTTAGCTGGAGCGACTCACAGAAGGCTTGTGATTGGTCAGAAATAGAGAACTGGAACCTAGATGCGCTGGGGGAGTAGGATGACAAAAAACACGTGTTCAGGACAACATTAACATTGTCCTGCCCGGTAAAGGGTTAAGTAATAGCTCCTGGAATGGATTAATTACGATAGTCGAGGGACCACTGTATAATATTGTAAGTGCTTGTGGAAGTGTATTTTTGGGGGTCTTAAATAGACTAACCTACGTGACATTATTTCTTAACCCTTTTAGGGTCCAAGGGGGGTCTCCGAAACTCGTTCTCAGGGTCCAAGAATTTAAAAAAAAAAAATTTCTTATGAAATGATAGAGAATCTTTTTCCGATCATAACGCCACAAAAATTATGAAATTTGATCAAAAACTAACGGAATTATGCTTTCGCGAAGTTAGCGGTAGCCATGACACTTACGCATCGGCGATTTCGCCCACTTTGAGCCCTATTTTCGGCAAATTCCAATGTTTCAGTCAACTAAAATTATAGCTATTTCGCTAGAACTCCATTTCTTCTATCGATTGAGTACAAGAAACCGCCTATTTACCAATTACAACTACCCAAAATAGTGGTCAGAAAATGGCAATTTGGCCAATTTCACACAAATTTCAAACGATGCCAATTTCAAAATAGGGTCCAGAATAAACAAGGCAGACATTCCTGGCACTGAAATAACGTCTTCTCTGTTCATTAGTCACGTTTCCAGGCCCCTCTTACATTTCTTTTGCATTTTATTTTGAATTTTTATTCTCACAAAAAAATAGAAGATTTACTATTATGTATACAACTGCATCATTGTAAAAATGGTATAAATAATATTAGAGCACTTGTGCATGAATATTAGACTCACCAGTTGATGTGCATTGGATGCATGGTGTGATTTGTTTACTCTTGAACATCGTCAAAAATCGAACATTTTCGCTATTTTGAGCTCAATTTCAAGGTACTTGTCATTGTCAAACCAATCAAAATTATCACTATTTCTGTAACATATGTTCCAATCTATCAAATGAGACCAAGAAAACGAGAATACATCAATAAATACCATACGAAAATAGACTGCAAAGTCGCTGTTTTAAACCAAAAACACGGTCAGAGTTTTTTTCCACATTATGCACTGTGTGGTGCAGGAATTTTTTTATACTGCGCACACTGACCGCACAGACCCATTCTATCACATCTAGGCCTAACAGCCTGTTTCTGCTTGATTTAAGGGTGCTAGAATTTAGGCGTACTAGTACGTCAATAACCCCAGGGCGTAAGCCGTACTAGTACATCAATAACCCTGAAAGGGTTAAGGAAGTAAATTCGTTCGGTAATGGCACTTGAGCAGGCTTCTGGAATGAATTTTGCTCGTTAGGCGGGGGTCCACTGTATTATTGTACAGTATCTTTTTTATTTCATACCGGCCGTCTCCTACTGAGGCAGGGTGACCTGAAAAAGTAGAAACAAAAGTTTTTCTTCTTTTTACATTTAGTAATTTATACAGGAGAAGGGGTTACTAGCCCCTTGCTCCCGGCATTTTAGTCACCTCTTCTGACACGCATGGCTTACGGAGGAAGGATTCCTCTCCACTTCCCCATGGAGTATTGTATCTTAATCATTATGTATCTTTGCATAAAAGAAAGGTTGTACATGTTTTTCCAGATACTTTCTCATGGTTACAGGTTTTCTGATGTTCTGGATGATTCACAAGTGTTCCTATTTGGTGGGTCCCATGGAGGCTTTCTGGTGACTCATCTGGCAGCTCAGTATCCAGTAAGTGCAAGTCTATCCTGACTAGGATAGACTAGCAGGAATGATAAGGAGAGAGATTAGTGAGTGGTAATTTGTTGACTTGCCCCTTTATCTATCAACATTCATTTTATTTTTATTTTTTTTTGGTAATAACTTACCTATTTCATCACACCCTTATCATATACTTTATACATTCTCCTTCACCTGTCTTATCATATACTGTACTTTATACATTCTCCTTCACCTGTCTTATACTATATACATTCTCCTTCACCTGTCTTATACTATACTTTATACATTCTCCTTCACCTGTCTTATCCTATACTTTATACATTCTCCTTCACCTGTCTTATCCTATACTTTATACATTCTCCTTCACCTGTCTTATCATATACTTTATACATTCTCCATATAGTAAATCACATAGCTACTGTAGCTACCAATAGATTCTCCATCATCTGTCTTCTGCTTAATTACATGTAATGTTATCCTAATATTAGATCAAGACTGTCCCATTGGTCCATATTCCATTCAATACACAGAGGCCATTTGGATAAAATCTTTTCAATTATAGTCCAGTATGAACAAAGCTGATTTTAACATGACTCTATAGTCAATATCAAGTTTTTATTTTTGTTAAACACATCAACCGTTTCCCACAGAGGCAGGGTGTCCCAAAAAATAAGAAATACTCATCATCACTCACTCCATCACTGTCTTGTCAGAGGCATGTGTATTAAGCCTAATTATTACTCTATATTAGAAGATGATGATCGACATACCCAATGTTTAGTTCAGTTTTTTTTTTCTTTAGAAAATCTCTATTATGTATTCATAATGCTGACAGGTTTGGGTATGAAGACAATATACAGAGCAAGTTTTAATAGGAACAACATTTTGTTTAGGATTGAGCAAAATGTTGTCCCAATAAATCCTTTTTTCTAGATATTTAGATCTATACTCAGTAAGGAATATGAGAAAAGACAGATATAGTGCACATAAATGTCAGTAAATTTTATTACAGCAACTGAGACTATGAGTCGATACATATGGCATCACGTAAACAAACCAAGGTGATGAGATGAAGTTGACGAGCCAGAAAGAAATGACCAACAGTGTTGCCAGAGCACAGAACATTTAGCAGACTTTTGTCTAACACTCTGTGACAGGAGGGTGCTACAGTACCTCCTTGGATAGTTGCTGTCTACATTCCTTGAAACTATTACTCTTTTCACTTAGCACCTCTAAGAATCTCTCTCCTCCATACTCCTCTCACCTCTAGCCCTTAAATACTTATAACCCACATTAAACACCCCTCATTTATTCTAAACTGACAGATCTGTATCATCATATGGCCTCTTCATTTGAAATGAACGTGTTAATATTACTATTAGCCATAACTTTCCTCCATAATATGTATTAAGATTTGTGCCATAGATGAGTCTTAGTTGCATAAGTTTTAAAATGCTTTAGGACTTGCCTGTCATGGGTTCAAGCCCCATCCATTCTGTGATTTATTAAAATGTTCATTGGTTATGATAAATTATTAATAAAAAAAATTAAAATTCCCCTACTCAATAAAGCTATAATTTTAATGGGAATAAAATGTGAAAGCTTTGGTAAAAATTTATCAGAAACTTTGTGACTTTAATATAATTTTAAAGTGTCCCTTATTCTTGTTTTACTTAGTTACAAATAAACTTAATTATCTTTTGATTTTGTTGCAACTGCAGAAAAGAAATTCACATTGTTGAGTTTCATACAAACATTTTTGCTTATTTCTCTTCCTCAGGAGCTTTACAAGGCTGTATCAGCCAGAAACCCTGTCACAGACATTCCTGCAATGGCTAACGTGACAGATATTCCTGACTGGTGAGTAAGCCACAATTTTCAATTTAAAAGATATTTCTTTTTTTATTTGTAGAAACTCTACAGAGTTGCAGCCATTAGAAACGTCTCCAGTGACTTTGGTTCAGCCTTGAGCTGTAAAGATAACCCTGACCTGTAAGTAACATTTTTCTGAACTTCTGGTCTAACATGGGGAATCTGGTTCAGCCTTGAACTGTAAAGATAACCCTGACCTATAAGTAACATTTTTCTGAACTTCTGGTCTAACATGGGGAATCGGGTGTTGTTCCTATTCATTTATACTGCATACAGTCACTGACATTTGCTTTAAAGGGATAATCACCACTACAGTATTATGGTACACATGCTTGCCACAGGCATCATTTATACATGGTAGATTGGAGCATTTACTACCCCACCTCAGTAGGGTTGTACTAACAGCAGTACATATATACAGGCGGGCCCCGCTTTACAGAGCTTCGCTTTATAGCATTTCGCTAATGCAGTGGTTTTCAATTATATCCGTTCTTCATTTATTCAGACTTCCTATTAAAATATATTCACCACTCACTAAGCTAAAGATGAAAATATTTTAAGGTAAGTACAGGTCTCCCTCAACATTTGCGTTTTCCACTTTCGCGGGCTTCACACATTCGCGAATTCCCGGCCGCCAAATTCCCACCCACCAAATCATATTTAAGTTTCCCGCCACCTGAGCATCCCTACTACCTTCCCTCCAACCCAGCAGCCAGCCCGCCCACCACTCACTCACTCACTGAGTGTTTTGTTTGTTCATTATTTGTTATTAAACTATAGTATAACATGTATGTAGTACTATATAGTACAATATTTTACTATGTTTTCATGTGTTTTATGATTGTTCATGGTTCAATAGGTTAAGGAAGCAGTAAGTAATGAATGTACTAAATAAAGGTTATCTATCTAATACATTTATTCCAAATTGATATCAGAAACATGATAAATACCCTAGAACTGTAATAAAGACACTTGAATGAATAATATATGCCATATTATATGAGGGGTAAGAGAAGCAGGCAGGCCGCCACTCATAAGAGATGTTTACATCAGGGTAAACATGCCTAAATCACTCTTGTCATAAGAACAAATGCAAAAATAGCATTTATTATTTTTAGAATAATAATAATTTATAATAATTGATCTCAAGCACTTTAAATGTCATCAGTATTTGGTAGCTGACACTTAGAGCACTCCACAGCAATTATTATTATTTGTTATTATTATCATTATTAATAATAATAATAATATTAATTGCTGTGGAGTTCTCTAAATGTCAGCTACCAAATACTGATGACATTTAAAGTGCTCCA
Source organism: Cherax destructor (assembly GCA_009830355.1). NCBI lineage: Eukaryota > Metazoa > Arthropoda > Malacostraca > Decapoda > Parastacidae > Cherax > Cherax destructor. The sequence goes on along the minus strand of WNWK01010816.1, from coordinate 25,769 downwards.
AATCAATTATTATAAATTATTATTACAGTGGACCCCCGAGTATCGTAATTAATCCGTTCCAGGAGCTAGTACTTAACACGAAGTTTTCGAAATTCGAACCATTATTTCCCATAAGAAATAATGTAAATACAATTAATCCGTTCCACAAAAAATATTCACATATAAAATAATTAAAAACAATATATATATATACATTTACTTACCTTTATTGAAGAGTTGCAGGCATCTGGAAGATAGAGTAATGAGTAATGAAGGTCCTCTTGGGCATTTTCTTCCAAAACAGGTCTGTTTCATCACAATTAAACACTTGTTGGGGAAGGAATTCTTCAGCCTCTACGAAGGGAAACCCCCACTCCCTGCATGCCTGCTACACTCCCTACATGCCTGCTACACTCCCTGCATGCCTGCTACACTCCCTGCATGCCTGCTACACTCCCTGCATGAATGCTAAACTCCCTGCATGCCTGCTACACTCCCTGCATGTCTGCTACACTCCCTGCATGAAAGCTACACTCCCTGCATGCCTGCTACACTCCCTGCATGTCTGCTACACTCCCTGCATGAAAGCTACACTCCTTGCATGCCTGCTACACTCCCTGCATGCCTGCTACACTCCCTGCATGCCTGCTACACTCCCTGCATGAATGCTAAACTCCCTGCATGCCTGCTACAGTCCCTGCATGTCTGCTACACTCCCTGCATGAAAGCTACACTCCCTGCATGCCTGCTACACTCCCTGCATGTCTGCAACACTCCCTGCATGAAAGCTACACTCCTTGCATGCCTGCTAAACTCCCTGCATCAATGCTAAACTCCCTGCATCAATGCTAAACTCCCTGCATGCCTGCTACACTCCCTGCATGCCTGCTACACTCCCTGCATGCCTGCTACACTCCCTGCATGCCTGCTACACTCCCTGCATGCCTGCTACACTCCTGCATGAATGCTACACTCCCTGCATGAATGCTACACTCCCTGCATGAATGCTACACTCCCTGCATGCCTGCTATACTCCCTGAATGCCTGCTACACTCCCTGCATGAATGCTAACCTCCCTGCATGAATGCTACACTCCCTGCATACCTGCTAAACTCCCTGCATGGCTGCTACACTCCCTCCATGAATGCTACCACAGGGTGCCACTAGGAAGCTTCTTTGGACCCATGGTGACTTATTTCACAGTGACAATCACTAAAGCACCAAAAAACACCAAATGTAGTGTGAATGTTTGAAAGAGCGCGCTAGGTAATGTTCTCTCAATGGTAAACAACGCTTCACTGGCGGCGTCCTGCGCAGGCGTGGAGCAGGCGGACAGGTCTAATACGTTACGAAACACGAGCGGTTTTACGATTCTCGAAGTCGTAAAAAGCTTACGAAACACGAAGTTTACGAAGTAAGAACCTTTCGAAACTCGGGGGTCCACTGTATTCTAAAAATAATAAATGCTATTTTTGCATTTGTTCTTATGACGAGAGTGATTTAGGCATGTTTACCCTGATGTAAACATCTCTTATGAGTGGCAGCCTGCCTGCTTCTCTTACCCCTCATATAATATGGCATATATTATTCATTTTAGCGTCTTTATTACAGTTCTAGGGTATTTATCGTGTTTCTGATATCAATTTGGAATAAATGTAATAGATAGATAACCTTTATTACTAATATTAGTGTAATTACACAACATTTTATTAGCGCTAAGGCTAGCATCCACCACCCATGACGACTCACCAGACACTGACTTACTGCTCGCCTCTCCCTCCCTCCAATAGCTCCTCCCACTTCGTAACGATGTTAGATAGTGAATTTAATGTATTTTTCTGTAAGCTTAACTCGTTGTATGTGTATTTTACTTTTTTATTGTTTTCTGTAATATATGAGTTATGCAAATTAAAATAAAGTTATCAAGTTGGAGTTTCATTTTTATTTTTATTTTTTTCTAATGTATACATATTTAATTTAACATTTGGCATCATTACAAAGTGGGCGGAGCTACAGCAGAGTGAGAAGAAGCAGTGTGTCAGTAACTCTTGATTCCCCATGACACTTCACAACACTATAAAATACGTATTGTATAATTATACTATTACAGGCCTCCCTCCACAGCCAGCTCATGTCAAAATAACATGTATATAGTACATTATTTTACGATGTTTTCATGTGTTTTATGATTGTTCATGGTTCAATAGGTTAAGGAAGCAGTATTGTATTATATTTCCCTACAATATATTGGGAAGTACAGTGTCTGCACTCTGAAGGAGAGGTGTTAATGTTGCAGTTTTATAACTGTAGTGTAAAGCACCCCTCTGGCAAGACAGTGATGGAGTGAATGATGACAAAAGTTTTTCTTTTTTGGGCCACCCTGCCTTGGTGGGAATCGGCTGATGTGTTAATAAATAAAATAAAAATATTGGGGCACCAAACATTCGCGATTTTTCAACATTCGCGAGGCTCTTGATCCCCTAACCCTCGCGAATGTTGAGGGAAACCTGTAATGTGTGTACTGTATATGTATTTTTTAGGCCTAGTTCTAAAGCATTCTCTTATGCAAATAGAGTATACAGTGGACCCCCAAGTAACAAGTGCCATTACCGAACTTATTTACTCCCTTAAGGAATAATGTCACGTAGGTTAGTCTATTTCAGGCCCCCAAAAATACACTTCCTGATTCCTTCCCCTTCTATCTCTTCCCCCTTCTCCTTTCTCCTCTGGGTTTTCTTTCTTTCTTTTCTTTTGCCTTGTACAGTGGTACCTCGACTTACGATATTTTTTCATTCCAGAATGCTGTTCAAGTGCCATTACCAAACGAATTTATCTCCTTAAGAAATGTTGTAAAATAGACTAGTCCTTTTAGACCCCCAAAATTACACTTACAAAAGCATTTAAAAAAATAAACTTACATAAAAGGGCGAGTTTGGGGACCATCGTAAGTCGAGGTACCACTGTATTTGTCCTTCTTTATTTTATTTTCATTTTTTCCCCCCCTGTGTTCTTGTTCTTACCCTATGCGGGCCGCCAGCTTCATTGCAGTGCTCCTTTCCTAGAATATGACTGACTCCACTACTACTACTACTACTACTACCACTACTACCTCCATTACCCCTCCACCACTTTCTTGTGCTCTCCCCTGTCTGCCTGCCTATAAATACCCCTTCCACCTGTCCTTTGTGTTAGTGTGACTTTGTAAATGATCCAAGTCGGACCGAAACGTCGTTGTAAGCTCCTCTCTTTTTATATGTGCGGGTTGTGTGTGTATTGTTCCAGTCACGGTATTGTGCCTTTTTTGTTATTTATACAATTTTGAAGATTAACTATAGTTTTACATACAGAAAACAATGAGTACATTCATTACTTACCTTAAAATATTTGTAGTCTTAATGTAGGGTGAGAGGCGAGTAGTATTTATTTGTAGGAAGTCAGTGTAGGCAGCGGTAGATGTAGGTACAGTACACGTATGTAGCCCCCCTGGACTACACTACACAGCCATATTATTACACTACACATCCATATTATTACCATGTTCACTTGAGTTTAATCGTTTCTAACAACTACCTTTAGATGCCATCATAAACAAAGGGAGAAGTAATGAATAATTCATGCCGAGAATTGTAAACAAACGCATATGAAGGGCAGTTATTGGGCGAGACGCCATATTCACAGTTTTCTCTAATGCTGAATCAGAGAAAATGTAATGTTTACTCTCCACTCGATAGCATATAAACATTGCATGTTTATATGCTATAACATTGCATGTTTATATGCTATGTAATGTGTTTCTTATATAATTTTGAAGAAAATATCATAGATGGATTAATGAAAATGTCTATATTAACCTAAAATAAGACATTTAATGTGCCCAAGAGTGATTATTATTAAACATATTGACTCACGAACACGGCATGCCTGCTACACTCCCTGCCTTCCTGCTACACTCCCTCCATGCCTACTACACTCCCTGCCTTCCTGCTACACTCCCTGCATGCCTGCTACACTCCCTGCATGCCTGCTACACTCCCTGCATGCCTGCTACACTCCCTGCATGCCTGCTACACTCCCTACATGCCTGCTACACTCCCTGCATGCCTGCTACACTCCCTGCATGCCTGCTACACTCCCTGCATGCCTGCTACACTCCCTGCCTTCCTGCTACACTCCCTGCATGCCTGCTACACTCCCTGCCTTCCTGCTACACTCCCTGCATGCCTGCTACACTCCCTGCATGCCTGCTACACTCCCTGCATGCCTGCTACACTCCCTGCATGCCTGCTACACACCCTGCCTTCCATACCTGCTACACTCCCTGCATGCCTACTACACTCCCTGCATGCCTGCTACACTTCCTGCATGCCTCCTGCTACTCTCCCTGCATGCCTGCTACACTCCCTGCCTTCCTGCTACACTCCCTGCATGCCTGCTACACTCCCTGCCTTCCTGCTACACTCCCTGCATGCCTGCTACACTCCCTGCATGCCTGCTACACTCCTTGCCTCTATGCCTGCCTGCCTTGAATTCTATCGTGTTTCTCACTTTCTTTACCAAAGGAACTTTACTAGGAACTTTCTTTGGAGCCATGGTTACTTATTTTGCAGTTGCACTTAATCAATAACCACCAAAAACAATGGATTATAGTGAAATGTTTGGATGAATGAGCAGAAGCTGCCTCACTCGCCCAGAGACACAGCTAGACTGGCACAAGCGGCTGGTGGGTTGACGCGTCCCATACGGCCGATAACCGGAAGCCGAAAAACCGGGCTATAACTGAGTTGGCCGATAACAGGAACGGCTGATAACCGGGGTCCACTGTACTAGTTTTGGTGATATGTGTGTGTAATTATTTTTTATAATATGGTGCCTATGTTTTCCCAACTTCCTTTATTACCATATTTTAGTAAGTGACATCTGTAATGGCAACCATTAAATTTTATTTCTACTATATAATTCTCACATTTATTGTAGGACATTCGTTGAGACCGGCTTTCCACACAAACATGGAAAAGTGCCAAATGGAGCAACACTTGGCAAAATGCTTAAGATGTCACCCATCAGCCGTATTGATTCCTTGAAGACTCCCGTCCTGCTTTTGGTTGGGAAGAACGATGCTCGTGTTCCTCCTTCTCAAAGTTTCAACTTCTACAAGATGTTGCTAGCTCGTGGTGTTCAGACAGAGTAAGTACACTTCCTCCTGTTAATTTTTTTTAGATATAGTATTATTATTACAATCAAAAGAAGGCGCTAAACCTACCAGGGTCATACAGCGCTGCAGGGTAGGAACTGATGCAGGATCTAAGGATACATAAGGGTGGAGATGACAATAAAGGTAAAGTTAGGAGGGGGCTGTAAGGAGTGCTAAAGGAAGAATTATCAAAATTTGTGTAATCAGTTGCTGTCAAAAAGTCAAAGAGGGAGTCTGTGTCAAAGGTGGGTCCATCAGCAAGGAGGAAAAATAAAGTAAGGGTGTTAGAGCAGTGACAACGTAGGAGGAAAATTCTGCATGCTCGTTGATAGACAGGACAGTCCAATAGAATATGGGAAATTGAAACAGGAACTAGACAATTTTCACAAAGTGGAACAGGACACCTCTCCATGAGATACCCATAAGTTAGACGAGTGTGTCCAATGCGAAGACGAGAGTGTTGTCTCCCAACCTCAGTATCAATGACAAGGGAAGGGCAGAAACCCAAACTTGGTTTGATAGAATGTAATTTGTTATGAGTCATATCAGCCCAACGGTTGCGAAGGTGGGTAGAGATTACAGCAAAATAGTCAAAGAATGGAATATCTCTACAGTGGTACCTCAGGTTATGAGCTTAATTCATTCCAGAAGGCTGTTTGAGTGCCGATACCGAACGAATTTGTTCCCATAAGGAATAATGTAAATTAGATTTATCTGTTTTAGACCCCCAAAAATACACTTACAAAAGCACTTACAAAAATACACTTACATAATTGTTCGAGTTGGGAGCTGTTCGTATGCTGAGGTACCACTGTATATGACACTAGTAGGTCATGTACTGCAGATCGTACAGCAGAGTCTGCCTGCTCATTGCCCTGAACATCAACATGACCAGGGACCCAACAGAAAATTATTTCTTTATTTTTGCTAGTGATGCAGTGTAACCAAAATTGTATACGAAGAACTAGGGGATGAGGTGAATCCTATTTTTTAATAGCTTGCAAAGCACTAAAGGACTGTGAGACAATTACAAACTTTGAAGTAGGCATGGATCTGTGAATCAATAAGAAAACTAGCATAACTTATGTCTTTAAGAATAATTTCAATGCTACCATTGAGAAACTAGTTCAGTATATGAGAATGCTTTTATGAAGATACTTTTTAACAGCCACTTTTAAATTTTATTGTGAACCGGACCGGGCCGCGGGGGCGTTGACCCCTGGAATTCTCTCCAGGTTCTCTCCAGGTAAAAACATAAGTGAAATTAAAAAAAAGGAAGAAGTCAGTCTTAGAATAAAAGGTAATGAATGAGTGGGCTAATATGAAAAGTTTTATTTTAGGATATAAAAGGCTGATTGCAAGAGTGCCATGACTGTCTTGCTGTTAGTGGCTGGAGGATCAAGCTTCCACTACTTGCACTGAATAACCCACAGGTTTAACATTTCACAAAATTATAATATACCTGCATTCAGGTAACATTTGATCATTTGAATGTAGAGTAATACAGAAACACTTTCATGATGAGAGTAGAGTGATGCATGCAGAATTTGTAGTTTTAATTTTTTTTTCTATTTTACCCACAGACTCCATTTGTATGATGACTGTCATCCTCTAAGCAAAGTGGACACGGAAGTGGACTCACTTATCCACACTGCCTTATGGTTTTGGAAGCACAAGCATACAGTTTGTTAATGACCAGCAGTTCTGAATGATACAGATGTAACACTATTTGCAAATATTAGTGTTTTAATAGTGAAGGGACAGAGTAATTCAAATGAGTTTTTGTATAGAATTATGGCTCACAATTATTATTATTATTATAATCAAAAGAAGTTATGGCTCACAAGCAGTGTATAAGAATGAGATATTTTGTTGTTAAAAATGCTAAAGTAGTCTCAGTCATACATTATACAATTATAAAACACTGTCCATATTTGAAACTCTTGACTTGTTTATTGAACAGGCTGTGACCCATATTTTGAATGCAATAGCCTTCTGGCATACAGCTTTATGGATTGACAATATTGAGGAACCTGTAGGGATCATATTGCACCTGAGAAATAGGGGGGGGGGGAATCAGGTTTGATCCAAGAAATGGGGGATTAAAAGCCTTCATCAGCATCAAAGCACCCATATCCCCTCGAAGGTTTCCTTGCAGATTATTATACTCATAGGTAAGTGATAAATCTATAGGCAGCCAAGCATCACCCATTCCTTGCTAATCAAGTTTATTTAAAGGTTAGTTATTCTCTCAAATAATTCCACAAAGCATCTTGAGTCGTATACCTTCATGTTTCTGAATAAGACTAGAGTGAAGGTAAGTACATACCAACACTGATGAAAGGACATTAGTGTGTACACACACATTTAGAACACGTTTATTGAATATGTATGACCATCGTGGTTTAGTGCGCTGTTTTGATTATAATTATTGGATATGTTTCAGTCCTGGGACTTTGGTCACTCCAAATGTTAAAAGAGAATATGAAAACAGTATATATAGTGGAGACTGCAAGTCATGGGTGATGGTCATGTGAAATGTCACGTCTAACTGCAGTGTCGTGGTGGCTGGAAAGCTGCTGTTCAGTGCTGCTTTCCAGCTGCCACATGACATGCCATTTAGATGTGACACTTCACATGACCATCACCCGTGACTTGCAATCTCCACTATATATACTGTTTTCTTATTTTCTTTTAACATTTGGAGTGACCAAAGTCCCAGGACTGAAACATATCCAATAATTATTATTCTAATCAAAACAGCACGCTAAACCATGATGGTCATACATATCCAATAAACGTGTTCTAAGTGTGTGTGTATACACTAATGTCCTTTCATCAGTGTTGGTATGTACTTCTTACTTTCACTCTAGTCTTATTCAGAAACACGAAGGTATACGACTCAACATGCTTTGTGGAATTATTTTAGAGAATAACTAACTTTTAAATAAACTTGATTAGCAAGGAATGGGTGATGCTTGACTGCCTTATAGATTTATCACTTGCCTATGAGTATAATAATCTGCAAGGAAACCTTCAAGGGGGGTGCTTCGATACTGATGAAGGCTTTTTAATCTAAGGGATTAAGAGCCTTCATCAAATGTAGGTCTTCCCAAGTACTGTATAACTTTTTGAGTTGAAGCTAAATTTAGCTTTGGTGTAAATAAAAACTATAATAAAAAATTGCTTTTATTTTCATCTCATAAGACACTTTAGCACACTGAAGTAACTGTCATAGAAACAGTTTGCTCATCAAGGGTGTATCAATCCAATACATACATAAAAGCAGGGAGAGGTCAGCTGTAGCATAGGCAGGTGACACAAAATGACATAACCTGATGATTGTGTGCTGATGGCCTAAAATCAGTTTAGCTAAAACACTGGAAATGCTGAAGTTCCCTGTGTTCTGCATAAATGTATTATAAGACACATGACCAGATTCTAAAAAACACTAAGTTTGGCATCATTCCACTTGATCAAGTGGGCATGAATAATACAGGCATCATTAACAGTTAGTAGGGCATGCAAGTCTCCAGTATATGTGCCTGCATCCTCCATGTGGTATAAAATCCAGCTTTGGTTTTCAATTAGACTTTTGTTTCCTGCTTGTTAAATCTGTAATGGTAGTGCTGGTAGTAGTGGCTACTCTTAAGGCTGCATTTAGAGAAGGCAACAGCAACTAACCACCTTACTGTTGGAAATGATACATCTTCCCTGAGATCTGTCAAGCCTGGAATGTATGATACACAGACCAAGTCTCAAGGCACTGACGAAAATAAAAAGAAGTGCAGTTTACAGAAGACCTGGTAAATGTAGTCATCTTTCAAAGTATTCAGAGCTACATACCCTGTAGTCCCACAAAAAGAACTCCGATTCCTTCTGATGGCTTATCGGGTATGTAGTCCTAAATACTTAGAAGAGGAATGTGACATTCAACAGATCTTCCCTAAACTACACTTTTCCTTTCATTTCATTAATGACTAGCTGCTCTGTTCTGAAGATCATCCACACTCCCATGTTTAACAATTCTTGGTCAAGATCTATCATCTTTCCCAACAGTAAGGTGGTTAATATTTCCAGCTCCTTCACTAAATGCAATATTAGAGTAGCTGCTACTTCTTCCAGCACTATCATTAACCCTTTCAGGGTCCCAGGCCATTTTTGGAAGGGGTGCACCAGTGTCCAAGAATTTAAAAAAAAAAAAAAATCTTTTTTCTTATGAAATGGTAGAAAATCTTTTTCTGAAGGTAATAAAACAAAAAGTACGAAATTTGATTGAAAATTGACGAAATTATGCTCTTGTGAATTTTGATGTGTCAATGAAATTTACGCATTGGCAATTTTGCCGACTTTGACTCCCATTTTAGGCCAATTACATTATTCCAGTCGACCAAATTCTTAGGTATTTCACTATTACTTCCATTCTATCGATTGAGCACAAGAAATCGCCCAGTCAACTGTTTCAACTACAAAATAAAGTGATTGGAAATTGGTAATTTAGCCAATTTAACTCAAAGTTCAAAATATTCCAATTTCAAAATAGGGTGCAGAATAAACAATGCAGGCATTCCTGGCACTAAACTAACATTTCCTCTGTTCATTAGTTATGTTTTCAGTCTTTACAAATGAATTCCATTTTTATTTTTTATTCACATAATGAATTTTTATTCAAACCAAAAGATGGAAGATTTACTGTTATGCAATATTGTAATAATTGTACAAATAATATCACCACATTTGTGAACGTATATTAGACCCACCAGCTGGTGTGTATTAGACATGTGAGGTCATTTGTTTACTCTTTTAAACATCGGTAAAAATTTAACATTTCCGCTACTTTGAGCTCAGTTTCAAGCCATTTCCAGTACTAAAACCAATCAAAATCATCTCTATATCTGTCATATATCTTCCATTCTATCAAATGAGACCAAGAAATCGCAAATACAACTATAAAAAGTATACAAAAAAACACTGCAAAGTCGCTGTTTTAATCGAAAATTACGGTTTCAGTTTTTTTTTCTCATTATGCACTGTGTGCTGCAGGATTTGTTTTATGTGGTGCACACTTACCACAGATGTATTCTCTCATATCTAGGCCCAAATTTACCGTTCAAAGCTTATCTGAGTGAGCTGAGCTCATGACGTAGAACTACGGTTTGGACCCAGAACTCAAAGCCGTAGAACTATGGCACGGACCCTGAAAGGGTTAAAGATTTGACAGGCAAAAACCCACAAATCTAGTTCAAACTAAAGCTGGAATTTGTCATACTATGTAGAGGATGAGAGAAAATACACACGTAGAGACAAAACACACCTGTGTCAATGAGCATCAATACGCTTACCATACTGACAATATTGATGCCTGTGCTATTCACAGGAACAGCCATGACCACTTGATGAGGTGTAATGCCAAACTTATTAAGGAAGAGGATCTAAAGTTTTTTTTAAAATCAGTGACCATCTGTTTTAACAATATAGTTGTGCAGAACACAGGGAGCTTCAGCATCTCCAGGGTTTTAGCTAAATTGATTTTAGGACATCAAGACACAATCATCAGGTGAAGACATCATTTTGTGCCATTAACCTATACTACAGCTGAACTCCAGACTACCATATATTTCCCTGCTTTCATGTCTATTGGATTCATAAAGCCCTTGGTAGTCAAAATGTTTCTATGACAGGGTTACCTTGTGTTCCATAAGTATCAATCTTTGACAGAGGCGCATAGATACGACAGCTCAGATGTCCATCCAAATATCCACATCCCTCAGTTAAAGTGCAGGCACTGTACTTCTCACCTCTAGAACTCATGTCTAGCTAACCAGTTTCCCTAAATCCCTTCACAAAATGTTACCTTGCTTACACTCCAACAACTCGAGTCCCAAAATCCATTTGCCTCTACTCCTGTCTAACATGCTTACACATGCCTGCTGGATGTCCAAGCCCCTTGCATATAAAAACCTTTACTACCTCCCTCCAACCTTTACTAGGGTGACCCCTACCCCACCTTTCCTCCACTACAGATTTATATACCCTTCAAGTCATCCTATTTTGCCCCATCCTCTCTAAATGTCTAAACCACCTCAACAACCCCTCCTCAGCCCTCTGAATAATACTTTTAGTAACTCCGCATTCCCTCCTAATCTTCAAGCTACGAATTTTCTGCATAATATTTACACCACACATTGCCCTCAGACATGACTTCTCCACTTCCTCCAACCTCTTCCAACCTCCAACCTCTTTGCTAGGGGAACTAGTAATAGGCAGAATAAGGTGGATATTGGAAAGTCAGTGGCACTAGGTGACAAGGACAGCAATAAGTATAGTGGAAAAACAGAAATGAACAAGAGGAGTAAAGAGAAGGGAGGTTTTCTGAACATTTTTTATACTAATAGTCGTAGTGCGAGAAATAAGATGGACGAATTGAGATTAGTTGCAAGTGCAGGTAATATTGATGTTTTTGCATTAACTGAGACGTGGTTTAATATGAAAAATCGGGACATGCCTGCTGAATGTCACATTCAGGGTTTTAAATTGTTACAAGTAGACAGAAGTATCGGGAAGGGGGGTGGGGTGGCACTCTATGTCCGTGATCATTTAAATTGTTGCATAAAAACGGGTACAAAGTCTGAAATAATACAGAGTCTGTCTGGATAGAATTTTCAGAGGGGTGTGAAAAATTTATTTTAAGCGTGATATACTGTCCTCCAAACTTAAATAGGGAACAAGGGAAACTACTTTGGGAGGAAATTGTTAAGGCCACAAGGCATGATAACGTAGTGATTCTAGGGGACTTTAACTTTAGTCAGATTGATTGGAATTTCTTGACAGGTAATTTAGAATCAAACGACTTTTTAGAAGTAGTTCAGGATTGTTTTTTGAAGCAGTTTGTGACAGAACCTACAAGGGGAAATAACTTACTTGACTTGGTTCTGGCAAACAAGGAATCCCTTGTTAAAAATTTAGAAATTATAGACGAACTCGGCACAAGCGACCACAAGTCAATTACCTTTAGCATTGAATGGATGTATGATAGTAGGGATAATTCAGTAACAGTCCCAGACTTTCTCTTAGCAGATTATAATGGGCTTAGAGAACACTTATCAACTGTGGACTGGGGTAACGAAGAGATCTATCAATATGACAGATTTCTTAACACTATACAGGCAGCCCAAAGAACATTTATCCCGTATAAAGAAATTAGATCAAGTAGAAATGACCCAAAATGGATGAATAATAGGCTCAAATATCTTTTAGGGCAGAAGAAAGAAATTTATAGGCGCATAAATAGAGGTGAGGGTCATCTTACAAATCAGTATACTGACATTAAGAGGGACGTTAAAAAAGGGTATAAGAAAAGCTAAACGGGACTATGAAATTAAAGTTGCTAGGGATTCAAAAACTAACCCAAAAAGTTTTTTTCAGGTTTATAGAACAAAAGTAAGGGATAAGATAGGTCCCCTTAAAAATAACTCAGGGCATCTTACTGACAAGGAGAATGATACGTGCTCTATTTTTAATAATTATTTTCTCTCGGTTTTAATTAATTTTTATAGTGGCCCTGAAGAAGATAAATTATGTAATATCACAATCACTAGTGAAATGGTTATGAAACAAGTAGACTGACTGAAACAAAATAAATTGCCGGGTCCTGATGAGCTTTTTGCAAGGGTTCTTAAGGAATGCAAAATGGAACTCTGTGAACCAATATCTAACATTTTTAATTTATCTCTTCAAACAGGTGTAGTGTCTGATATGTGGAAGATGGCTAATGTAATACCTATTTTTAAAGCAGGGGACAAGTCACTACCGTCAAATTACCGCCCAATAAGCCTAACCTCAATTGTAGGCAAATTACTAGAGTCAATTATAGGTCAATGTGTGGTGTGAATATAATGCAGAGAATTCGGAGTTTGGAAATTAGGAGGAGGTGCGGGATTACCAAAACGATTGTCCAGAGAGCTGAGGAGGGGTTGTTGAGGTGGTTTGGACATGTAGAGAGAATGGAACGAGACAGAGTGACTTCGAGAGTGTATAAATCTGTAGTGGAGGGAAGGCGGGGTAGGGTCGGCCTAGGAAAGGTTGGAGGGAGGGGTAAGGAAGTTTTGTGTGCGAGGGCTTGGATTTCCAGCAAGCATGTGTGAGCGTATTTGATAGGAGTGAATGGAGGCATATGGTTTTTAATACTTGACGTGCTGTTGGAGTGTGAGCAAAGTAACATTTATGAAGGGATTCAGGGAAACCGGCAGGCCGGACTTGAGTTCTGGAGATGGGAAGTACAGTGCCGGCACTCTGAAGGAGGGGTGTAAATGTTGCAGTTTTATAACTGTAGTGTAAAGCACCCTTCTGGCAAGACAGTGATGGAGTGAATGATGATGAAAGTTTTTCTTTTTCGGGCCACCCTGCCTTGGTGGGAATCGGCCGATGTGTTAATAATAAAAAAAAAAAAAAAAAATTATTAGAAGCCATCTAGATAACCATAATTTGATTAATGATACTCAGCATGGATTCACGAGGGGCCGTTCCTGCCTATCTAATTTATTAACCTTCTTTAGTAAAGCTTTTGAGGCTGTTGATCACGATAAAGAATTCGATATTGTTTATTTAGATTTTAGTAAGGCTTTTGATAGAGTACCGCACCAGAGACTGTTAAAGAAAGTGGCAGCTCATGGCATTGGGGAAAAAGTGCTGTCATGGATCGAGTCATGGCTCACCAATAGAAAGCAGAGAGTGTGCATAAATGGGGTTATATCCGAGTGGGGATCTGTAACAAGTGGTGTTCCACAGGGATCAGTCTTAGGCCCGTTGTTGTTTATAATATATATCAATGACCTTGATGAGGGAATTACTAGTGATATGAGCAAATTCGCCGATGACACGAAGATAGGTAGGATAAATGATTCAAGCGTAGATGTCAGGGAACTTCAGGAGGATTTAGACAAACTCAATTCCTGGTCAGAAAAGTGGCAGATGCAGTTCAATGTAGATAAATGCAAGGTTCTGAAGCTCGGGAGTGTCCATAATCCAAGCACTTATAAGTTAAATAACGTAGAACTTATCCATACAGATTGTGAAAAGGACTTGGGGGTTATGGTAAGCAGCAACCTTAAACCAAGACATCAATGCCTAAGCGTACGTAATAAGGCAAACAGATTACTGGGATTTATATCAAGAAGTGTAAGCAACAGAAGTCCAGAGGTTATATTACAGCTTTATACATCGTTAGTAAGGCCTCACCTAGATTACGCTGCTCAGTTCTGGTCTCCATATTACAGAATGGATATTAATTCGTTAGAAAATATTCAGCGTAGAATGACTAAATTAATACATAGCATTAGAAATCTTCCGTATGAAGAAAGATTGAAGACCCTAAAATTACATTTACTTGTAAGACGAAGAATGAGGGAAGACATGATCGAGGTATACAAGTGGAAAATGGGTATTAACAAAGGGGATATAAATAAGGTCTTGAGGATATCTCTCCAAGAGAGAACCCGCAATAATGGATTCAAATTAGATAAGTTTAGATTTAGAAAGGATATAGGAAAGTATTGGTTTGGAAATAGGGTAGTTGATGAGTGGAACAGTCTGCCTAGTAGGGTTATTGAAGCAAGGACCTTGGGTAGTTTCAAATTTAGGTTGGATAAATTCATGAGTGAGAGGGGTTGGATTTGAGTGGGAATTGCACACGAGTAAATAGAATTATCAAAGCTTATTTCTTGGGTAGCATTGAAGATTGGGTTGACCAAATATTCTGTTAGTGGGATGGAATGTGAAGGACCTGCCTAGTATGAGCCAACAGACCTGCTGCAGTGTTCCTCCTTTCTTATGTTCTTAACATTCACAATTCAAGCTTCACACCCACATGAGTGTTGGTACCACTATACTCTCACACATTCCCCTTTTTGCCTCCATGGATAACATTCTTTATCTCCACAGATGCCTCAATGCACCACCCACCTTTTTTTTCCCTTCATCAGTTCCATGGTTCACCTCGTCTTACAGATCCATCAGCCAACAAGTCCACTCCCAAATATCTGAATGCATTCACTTCCTCAGTAATCTCATTCCAGTCTGATAGCCAATCTTTCATTACCTACTTTTTTGTTACTCTCACCACCTTGCTCTTTCCTACGTTCACTTTTAATTTCCTTCTTTTACATACCCTCCACCAACCTTTGTAACTTCTCTACAGAATCCTAAAAGCACCATTTCATTGGTATAAAGCAACTGTGACAACTCCCACTTTGTATTAGATTTTTCATCTTTTAATCCCACACCTCTCCCCAACATCCTAGCATTCACTTCTTTTACAACCCCATCGACAAATATGTTAAACAACCATGGTGATATCACACATCCCTGTATAAGGCCTACTTTTACTGGAAAATAATCTCCACTGCCTCTAGCTGCCTCTAACCACCACCTCACTGTACCATTCAAAACCCATACCTCACATTTGTCTAAAAGTGTTGGTACCAACCAACATGCTCCGACTGCTTCATGACCCAATTTCAACATCTCATAAAGTCAGTGAAAACCTGCCATGAAGCCACTTGTTATTGCATCTCACTTACCTTATGTAATTTATATCAGGTGCCCCTGTCTTTATATACTGTGTCCCTTGTACACATTTTATTCCGTTTTTCCTCAATGTGGGATTGTTTGTGCCAATCACCAGATAACTCGTTAGCAAGATAACATTACAGAATGCAAACAGGTTTAATTACAGACATACACTGCAGTTAGTGCTCAGGTTCCCAGTGAGAAAAAACCTGATCAGTAGCACACTTGTGCTGAACTTCTATGTTAGAGTGCTGGAAGTAGCGCAGTGTTGGAGACAGCAGGAATTTATCAAGTGCTGGAACAACTATTGTACGCAGTGAAGGTAAAGCCTTTGCAAGACGTGCCAGTGAGAGACACATTTCTTGCTCTGTGCCAGATGGGAGGCAGCACAACTGGAAAAAAAAAAAAAATTCAGTGCTTATATTCTTCCTTGGATCAAACCTGATCACCTCCCATTTCCCAGGCTCTGTACAACCCTTATGGGTCCAGCACTTCCTCATAAATATAATACAGTAAACCATCAAGGGACAAGCAGGTGGCCAGCAACTGTGGCAGACAGAGATGTGTGTGTGTTTTGTCATGATCATAACACTGACAATTTGTAACCAACAGACTATCGTTTCCGAATCAACTGACCCAGTAGATTTCTTGTGTGTTTCCACATGTTAAATCAAGGTCCTCCAAAGTGAGGGTTTACTGTAATTACAGATATTAGTACCCTAATTCATTATTATTATTACTTCTTCTTTCTTTCAACAAATCGGCCGTTTCCCACCAAGGCGAGGTGGCCCAAAGAGAAAAACAAAAGTTTCTCTTTTTAACTTTAGTAATGTATACAGGAGAAGGGGTTACTAGCCCCTCGCTCCCGGCATTTTAGTCGACTCTTACGATACGCATGGCTTACGGAGGAAGAATTCTGTTCCACTTCCCCATGGAGATAAGAGGAAATAAGAACAAGAACTAGTAAGAAAACCCAGAGGGGTGTGTATATATATGCTTGTACATGAATGTATAGTGTGACCTAAATGTAAGTAGAAGTAACAAGACATACGTACCTGAAATCTTGCATATTTATGAGACAGAAAAAAGACACCAGCAATCCTACCATCATGTAAAACAATTACACAGGCTTTCGTTTTACACTCACTTGACAGGACGGTAGTACCTCCCTGGGCGGTTACTGTCTACCAACCTATACTACCTAGGTATTATTCTTCTTCTTTCAACACGTCGGCCATTTCCCACCGAGGCAGGGTGGCCCAAAAGGAAAAACAAAAGTTTCTCCTTTTACATTTAGTAATATATACAGGAGAAGGGGTTACTAGCCCCTTGCTCCCGGCATTTTAGTCGCCTTTTACGACATGCATGGCTTACAGAGGAAGAATTCTGTTCCACTTCCCCATGGAGATAAGAGGAAATAAGAACAAGAACTAGTAAGAAAATAGAAGAAAACCCAGAGGGGTGTGTGTATATACATATGCTTGTACATGAATGTGTAGTGTGACCTAAGTGTAAGTAGAAGTAACAAGACATACCTGAAATCTTGCATGTTTATGAGACAGAAAAAAGACACCAGCAATCCTACCATCATGTAAAACAAATACAGGCTTTCGTTTTACACTCACTTGGCAGGACGGTAGTACCTTCCTGGGCGGTTGCTGTCTACCAACCTACTACCTAGGTATTATTATTACTAAAATAATAAATTCTCAAACATAAAAATATAAAAACTCAGAAATGCCAACAAAAACTAAAACATGTTAATGTGATAAAATTTAAGCTAAACTCTCCATGGGGATGCTTTGATGCTAAAAGATTTTTGATACAAGGAACTGGATCAACCCTCCTCTTCCTTGGATCAAATTCTCCAGCTGCTGTTGCATGCCCCTATAAGCCAAGCACTACCTCATTATCATTGTAATACGCCATATTTTTACGACTATCACAGGATACAAATTTCTATGCCTTAGTAAAGCAAACTGCACTGAGTACAGCCTTTACTCACTTAGCGACGTACTCATTCACCAACAACTCGCACTTTACAATGGGCTCTCTGACCAGTATGCATACCTAAACAATGTATATTAGAGCTGATTTCATCTACGTATTCTGTTTATTACAATATACAGTAAACTACTGTATAAACATTTAAAAATGTACCAGAAATGTTATAAATGGTGCAAAGGTGACATTAAAACAATATCAAAGATGGTCGACACAAACCCACTACCATTATAGTATGCTCCTCACTTAGCGACAAATTTATTTACCGACATTGTCTTAGGAATGGAACTCTGTTGTTAAGTCAGGAGAGGCTGTACAGTGTACACATTATGAAAGTGTGCAAAGGTACAAGTTGTACTACCTGTTCCAGCTGAGTCAAGACAGGGTCAATCCGCGTCTGGTCTGTGGCAACGCTGACTAGAGCATTGCCAGTACACGTTAAGTTTTCTCTCCTGTGACTCAGGGAGCCCATCCACATCCCCATACATAGATTCCGAAGGTTTGGAACCCGCTCCAGAAGACTCAGGAGGAAGGCCTGCAAAGGAGTAAAACAATTAGCAACCATGACTCTTATGGTTGAATGAGGACACATTTCCTACAAAAGATCTGACAGTAGTTTTGCAAGAAATGATGTGTGTACTAAGTATTTTTGTGTGCAATCACAACTAAATTGTAATTCTCAAAATTCTTGAAGTGTAAGTTAATATCATAAATGAAATAAATTATTGAAATTTCATTGTATTTATTTCATGAAATGCTAAATCCTTGTGATCACAATTTCAGAGTCAGTAATACTGCACAAAAATATGTGCCACACCCTGTTTAACTGCAGATTTTTGTTGAATGTGACTTACTTCTGAGGGTTCTCTGGGTGCTTCAAACAGAGATGCAATACGTAAGGTTGTTAGTTTGTGGTGAATCTTGAACTTGGGTTTGGATATCCTGCCATACCTGGAGGGAGGTCTGGCTCCCTGTATACCTCCTTCAACATTAACAGGATTACCCAGCATGTCTCTGTGTGGGTGTTGATTAGCTCCTATAACAATAATCTGAAGTTCTGGATATTGTATTAATTCTTCAACAATAAGGTTCTCAAAGAAACGCTGATCCTCATCCATCATTTGGCCAAACTGCTGCAGTTGATCTCCTCTGTCATGATTGACTCGAGAATGTTCTTGAAACATAGCATGCATGCTCAGTGTCTGCAGGTTTGGACAATTATCCAAGACCTGGTGCACCTGATCGAATGAATATTGCCGCATAAATGTTAACCGCAAGTGACTGATGTTACTCAGGCAAGATATTTCATTTACTGGCCAGTCAATTAATGAAATGGCATCTACATGATTTCCTAATAACTGACAAAATTTGGCTACATGATTCTCATTCCAATTGCTCTTCAGCAACTCTACAGACTTTAAAGTCTTGAACATTGGTAAAACCTCTTCAATGTACTTCAGGTCAACCTCAGTATCACCTGGTACATCAGATATGCTATCAACAAATTTAGCTTTAGTTAAATATACACTAACATTAGAAAATGAACTTTCATTCACTATAGTCCAGAGTCGCCTGTATTTTGCAATAATATGTCTTGTCAATCCAGTATGCTTTCCAAACGATGAGATTTTGGGCTGGAGGATCAAGGCAAGAGTAAACATCATCAAAGTCTCCTCAAAATAAATAATCCAATTTTCATTTGGAAACTGACTCAAATTCCCAAATTCTTTCTTGAAATTGTAAGTCCATTGGAACTATTACCTAATTGATGACACCAAAGGAATTTTTCTTCTCAATATAGATTCCATTTTGGTTCAGATAGGAGATTTACTAATGGGCCAGGGCCTACATAGGTCCATAACTGTAAAGATTTTATAATTTAATATCAAGTTAAACAATTATTTAACCATGGGGAATTAAAGAGGGTCCAACTTATTCATACAAACATTACACCTTTATTAACAATGAATAACAAGATATGGGTTACAAATATCAAACTATTCTAAGATTAAATAAGGACATGCTTCCACCAGGAATAATGATAATACGAAAAAACTAAGTAATATGGCGTGCATGATCATGTTTCACCATCTTATAACCGTTAGACAGGAATTCCAAGATGAACAGTGACACCCCTAATTACTTTCCAAATACTGGAAACCAGTGATTGTGCATCAGTCATTAAATATTAGAAAAATTATTTAAAAATTCAATAAATAAACAAGCTGGGGCAAGATTAAACGTTAGAACAGCAAAATACAGTTGATCTCAGTTTACAAACACTAGAAATCTACATTTATGTAAGATACATATTCGTAAGTGCTTTGAAAATATTTTTCGGGAGAATTCTGAAATAAAGACTAGACCTAAGTGACTTTTTTTCTTAACATGGTAAACTTCTAATAGACTTACAGAACATCAGGATTGAAGTTATAATAAGCTCAGTGGCCATGTCACTGCGAGTCATTTTAAGTGCCGACTATATGAATGATTTTTCTGGTGTAAGTTCTATAATTTTGCCTGACCAATGTAAACAGTCTGAATATAGTTACTAGAAAATAATGAAATTATTTTAAAACATTTAATAAATACACGTTAATGGGAAACATTAATAATAAGCAAAATTTTATATGTGGACCTCATATTTCGAAGACCCGATAACTCCCCTTTTATGTAAGTATTATTATTGTAAGTGCTTTTATAATGTATTTTTGGGGTCTGAAATAGACTAACCTACTGATTTTTCTTAAGGGATAAATTGTTTGGTAATGGCAGGTCCACTGTACTAAATTCCACACTTTTGAAATTATGTGTAGTCCCCTTACAACTGACAACTAATCCACAAAGTGGAATCTGAAAAAAATTATATTTTCAATGTCATTTAAACAGCATCAAAACATAGTAGAAAGATAATTGGTGCAGAGCAAACCTTTATTATAAACATTTACTCTGGGTAGAGCTTTATCAAATCATAATTTGATAAAGCTCCACCCAGAAAATAAACATCTATAATAAAGGTTTGCTCCATGAGGAAGTAGAAAAAAATCTTTCCTCTGTAAGCCATGAGTGTAGTAAGAGGCAACTATTGCCAGGAGCAATAGGATAGTAACCCCTTCTCCTGTATAAATTACTAAAGAAGAAAAACTTTATAAAGCTGGGATGTTTGATAAAGTGTTTCTTCTTTTTCTGGGTCACCCTGCCTTGATGGAAAATGACCTATGTGTTAATAAAAAAAATAAAGGTTTAATGAATCTTTTTAAATCCAGCTGGCCGAGTGGGTAACACACTGGCCTACGAGTTTCAGGACTCTCTTGCCATGGGTTTAAACCCCACCTGTTCCATGGTCTCTCTCTCTCTCTACCACACTTGGCAGCATTGCCAGCCACCCAACAAAATGGACATAACAGAGCATTATGTCCACATGATATCCAATACACCTAGCTCCATCATACCTGAATTTCAATATGACGGAGATTTTGCATTTCTCTGACTAACAGCGGGAGGAAATCGGGATCGTGAAAATACACTCCCTCAAGTACTAGTGACTTGGTGGGCAGTGCATATGTCGCCTTGTCTTTTCCTCCAATCTTCAGGTACTCCGTGTTAGTCCACTCCTTTCGAAGATCGGCAAGCACCTCCAGAATATACTTGCACTCCTCAGAAGTGATGTCTAATCCAGTACCAGTTCCAGGTGGCATCAATCCATTATGATCTCCTACAAAAGCAATCTATAAGAAAATAAATAAAGCTTAAAAAGCATGGCAGTAATTCATACTAAAGAGGACTAAGTGAACATTAACAGTGTAAGTTTATTTAGGCACAAGTACACATAAGTACAATTATCATTCGTAGTGTAAATTAACCCTTTCAGGGTCGAGGCCTCAATTCTTAACTCTCTCTCAGGGTCGAGAAATTTAAAAAAAAAAAAAAAAAAATTCTTATGAAATAATAGTGTTTTTTTTCTAAATCTAATAGGCTAAAAAAACATTTCTGCGATCAATACTTACCGAAATATAGATTGAAGTTGACAGAAAATGAGCCATGTATGGCAACATCGCTGACTGCCGGTCGGCCGGTAATTTTTTATTTTATTTTTTTTGAGTTGTTTTCTTTTCTTTTTTATTTTTTTTTTCCAAATAACGTTTATGGTCTGTGAGACCAATATAAGTGCTGTTTTTCAAATAGTATTCACTCGTTATTTACTTCACAATAACTACACAAACTTTGTTCTCATTACATTGTTTACAAAACATGTTTACAAAAAGTAACAATGTCAAAGATTGTTTATTACTATTTTTCTATCATATATATACAGTGGACCCTCGGTTAACGAATACCCCGGAAATCGTGCAATTATGTAAGTATAATTTTTTAAGTTCTTGTGGAAGTGTATTTTTGGGGGTCTGAAATAGACTAACCTACGTGAAATTTTTCCTTAAGGGAGTAAATTCGTTCGGTAATGGCACTTGAGCAGACTTCAGGAGTGAAGTTTTTACGAAACTCGGGGGTCCACTGTACATATATACAGTTACTGGACATGTTCCTAGAAGTGGTGGAGCTTGTGGAACTCTTTGAAACATGGCGTCATGCACAATGGTACTTTACATTCCTCGCACATAAAACGAGTGTCTCTGGGTTGTTGAGGACGTTTTTTTGTATGTGCACAGACATGGCACCTCTTCTGAGCCTTTGTCTTGCAAGCAGTAGCAGGCAGTTTCATTAGGTAGTGATCACCAGGCCTCAGACGAGAGGGTATTTGTTCAAAATTTCGTGGGCGGTGTTCTATTGCAGGTGCTAATACTTGGTACTTGAATATTATTTGTCTGACCAAAGACAAACAAAATTCACCATATGGTGGTTTGTTTCTGGTCTTCAGCTTATACATATTATAAGCATTGAGCATTGAAATGTCCAGAATATGGAAAAAGAGTTTTATGTACCACTTATAACTCTTACGAACGCAATCAGCAAACCCAATCTGCATGTCACATTTGTCCACTGAACGCATATTGAGAGTGTAGTCCATCACAGCTGCAGGTTTTAGAATGGGTTCATCGGTCTCTCTATTCACCCTGCCAGTGTCTGCCATTTCATTAGGGTGAACTGATGACAACAGTGTGACATCTCGTTTGTCTTGCCACCGAAATGCCATGATGTCATTGGCAGCAAATGCCTGCATCAAACCTAGGCATATGCTTACGATTTGCACGCACTGTACCGCACACATCTGTCATGTTCACTCGCAAAAAATCACTGAGTAAAGGGCTTGTGTACCAGTTATCAGTATATAATATATGCCCCTTACCAAGATATGGTTCCATCATTGTTCTAACCACATCACCAGAGATACCCAATAACTTCCTGGTATCTTGCAATGTATTACCTCCAGTGTACACAATAATATCCAATACAAGACCACTGTAGCAATCACAAAGTACAAACAACTTTATACCAAAGCGTTTCCTCTTGCTTGGTATATACTGCTTGAACGACAGTCTACCTTTGAATAAAATCAAAGACTCATCAATAACAAACTTCCTGAAGGGATAAAAATACATATTGAATTTCTGTTTCAGGTACACAAACACATTCCTAATCTTATATAACCTGTCATTTCTGTCAGGCCTGGTTTTGTCTGATAAATGTAACATACATAACAGAAGCACAAATCGATTCACTGGTATAATATCACTGAAACCTGGGGTTGAAATCAGGCGGTCTGTCGACCAGTATGATTTGACACTGTGCTTATACACATGTGGCATAAGCATTATTGTGGCAAAGAAAAGATACATCTCAGCCACAGTTGTTTCTTTCCACTGGTGTAGACGTGATCCTGGTGAAAGTATAATGTTTGGCATGGTGTAATCGTAGTATCTGTTGCTTTCCCTGACAATAATATCCATCAGGGGTTCATCAAAGAATAATTCAAAGCATTCCAGTTCAGTGGCATTGTTCCCAAGTGTACAAGATGGGCGTATTCCATTTTGGCTTTCATCAAACTGATGGGGATTGGGAATAAAATTCTGAGCTCCCTACCAATCCCATTGGCGGTCTGCTGGTGGGTACTGGATATTGACAGGTGGTTGTGGAGGTTGTGGAGGTTGTGGCTGTGCAGGTTGGTGTGGTGGGTGGGTGGGTGAGGGTGGCCTTTGTTGTAGCTGAGCTGAGTCAGTGGCGTGGGTGGCAGCATGGTCCACTGCTGGTGCCTCCCGCCTGGCACCACCACTACCACCACCACCAGATGCATGCACATTTCTCATACCAATTGCAGCACTATCATCTTCGTTTTCACTATCTGTGCCTGTTGTACCCCCACGGGATGTACTCCTAGATGTACTACTAACCCTTGGAAGAGCATATGGCACACTACCAGAGCGCATATACCGTCGTATATACTGACGCTTCACTGGTGAATATTCCCCTTCACTCTCGCTACTGGAACTGTTTTGAAGAGCTTGGAGTTCAAAATCACTATCACTATCATCACCATTGCTCACATCTGAGTCCTGGGTATGAGTAAATAACAATTTCCTCTTTCGTTCTGGTACAATTGAACGTGAACAAGACGGCACAGCACCAGAGGTGGAAGGTTGTGGGTCGTCTGGGTTTTCCTCACTATTACCGGTATTATGGTCATTATTTTCAGTCACAACCATGTCAAAACCTTGAAAATCACCTTCACTGACATCCCCATCACTGTTAGAACTGTCACTGGGGAATAATAATGTCCCAATTCGCCGAGGAGTAAGGTGTTTCTTGCTGCGATTCATGGTGGACAAGGTGGACTGAAATGGTGTTCCCACAATGCACCACTGGCTCCCCGATTTTTTTCCTACTGCGCACACTGACCACGCAGCCCCATTCTCTCACATGTAGGCCTACCAGCGTTTTCCCGCTCGATTTGAAGCCGCTAGAATTTATGCGTACTAGTACGTCAAAAACCCTGAAAGGGTTAACTAGAATGACCCAAAATAGTCAAGGTAACTTATTTCCATTGGGCTATACAGACTATCATGAGGGGCCAGAGAAAAAGTGCAGTGTGTTTAGTGTAGCATTGCTTATTTCTTATTTTTCCATTAGGCTTTGTAGTGGCTCATTTTCTACCACAAAAAATCTATAAAAAATTAATAGATTTTTATCAAAATATGAACCCACAACACATGCACTAAAATTCCAAATAATAAATATGCAATTATTATAAACAACTGCAAACAAATAATCTAATTACTAAATGTAAAAAGAAGAAAACTTTATAGTTTTCTTGTTTTTTGGGGTCACCCTGCCTTAGTGGGAGACAGCCAGTGTGTTAAAAACAAAAATTAATCCTCATTATTAGCTTTCAAAAAACAAAAATCCATTTTTCTTCAATGATTTTTTACCAAAATAATGATCCCACAACACATACATCATATAAAAAAAATTAACACATTCACAATAAAAAAAAATGTCTAAGTTACATGTCTCACTTTCATCCTTCCTAACCGAGCTAATAATAATAATGTTTATTTCAGCTTGATACAATTCTTGTACAAAGGAGAATGACATTTGGGTGTACATGCAGAAATCCCCTATATGCAGAGCATTACGGGCAAACTTAAGACTAACTTAAGATTAATAAGGCAATAACAATATGATTAATTTAGTACATAGTCACTTAGATGAGTATAAGTGTAACGTTCCATTCAACCAAACTCCTCGCTCCCTCCCTCCATACACTACCAGAAACACTCCACCAGACCTCTGAAGCCATCAACCATGTCATTCTTTACATAAGTACATAAGTGTTCTGTTATTTTACGTATGGGGTTTGGAATACATTTTTCATGTTTACAGGCCACTGGTACATGAAACATTACTTCATAAAAATATACAGGAAAAATCAAACAAGTATCAATTATAACATGGGAATCTGTGAGGTAAAGGGTTTCCCATCTGTTTCTAAGTAGATTACTATAATCATTTATACAGTGGAGCTGCTTCCCTGATATCTCAAGCTGCTTTTTCATTGTGTAAATTAATTACATAT
>WNWK01010815.1:27500-68134 GCA_009830355.1 Cherax destructor | reverse complement strand
ATTCCTCTTTAGTCCAGAATTATAGCTGTTATAGTTGTAATGCAAATAATGAACATTCGGGTATAATATTAAGTTTTGCAGGTTAGTATGTAAACACCTGCTTAGAGCCATACACCAATATTGTGACACCATAACCTTCACTATACACTTGAGGTCATTAACTGTGTTGTCCAGTCGATCCAACAGTGTTACTAGCTATAGTCTGTACGTTAAAAAGTGACACACACACACACACACACACAGGCAGGCAGGATCCATACATATCTTTAAGAAGAGGTACGATAAGGCTCTTGGAGCAGGGAGAGAGTGGACCTAGTAGCGACCAGCGAAGAGACGGGGCCAGGAGCTGTCACTAGTCCCCAGTATTGCGACCCCAGAATGGGCCCTAATGTATATATATAAACTTATAATGTATATTTTCCATTTTCTATAATTTTATATTGCTGATATTCTCGATAATAGCTAAATCGTTAATATCTTGCTTTTTATTATTATTGGACTTATATTTGACTTCGCTTTTATTTGAGTAGGATGTAACATTATATATTGTACTCATGTTTGTAGTAGCTGCCTTGGAGTTGGCAAACTACCGATTACGACACTAGGCTTGTTATGTTGCCGGCGTCTAGTTGCTGGGAAACCCCTGTGGTTTAGCGCTTCTATTTGATTATAATAATAATAATAATAGTTGCTGGGAGGGAGTCACGTGATTCCACCTGAGGTGGGAGGCTGCTGCTCCTTCCTCGAGAGCACTACGCAGCTGGACATTGTTGAGTCAACACCTCGCTCCTCTCTCTACTTGTTTTCTCGCCATTTAGACTCTGTTTGGGAAGAATATGTATTCGGTGGTGAGACGAAACATACTTCTCAGGACTCTGTGTAACTCTGTTCACAGAGGATAGACTAGACAATGATTTTCAACGTTTTTTCTGGGTTGTGTGTCACATTGACACTGAGATAACTCAGGTCTCTAGCTACAGCTCCTGACCTAATTCGATAAGGCATCTGTGCACCGTCACAGTTTGGGATTGTTTATACTGAACCTAGCTTCAGTAGAAAGGGAGTTTTGTGACTGTTTTCGAGGATCTATTGATGGTCCCCAGTTACGGTCGATTTTCTATCTCCTGGTTCCTGATGCTGTGTTGCTGTTGCCTGTTATATTGCTTTTCTGCGAGCTGGTCATTTTACTGGTCAATCAAGCTGTTCTGATTGTCAGTTTGTTAGAAGAGCTAGCTTATGAGAAGTTCAGTCGGACACTGGTTGAGTCGAGTCTTAGAGTTACCTGGAGCTCACTCATACACACATATATTCTTATTTGCATATATGTGTATTATTGTAATAACTGACATTGTACCTGATGGTACTTCAGAGTCATTTATATATATGTGCCCTCAGCACAGCCTTACAGTATATGAGAGCAGTGTAGGAGCTACCCTCCTATTTAACCTCCTAATGCATTTAATGAACATCCTGATCATATGTACATTTATTTACTTTGAAAACCTAGACACTAACTTTGTTAATAAACATATTAAATCTTATGCTTTGGTTAGTACCCTACCAGTTGTAATCCTCATGGAGATTATTGAATATATCGGATAACTGGACCAGGATACTGACTTTGTTGCAAAAGCCCAGTAACAGGCTGGATGCTAGAAGGGCTATCCTTTCTAGTGTTCACTGGAGATGTCTATTACTAATAGATATCGTGTCATTTTGTAACACCCAGCAACCACAAATAGGTGAGAACACACACACACACAAACAGGCAGGCAGGATCCATACATATCTTTAAGAAGAGGTACGATAAGGCTCTTGGAGCAGGGAGAGAGTGGACCTAGTAGCGACCAGCGAAGAGACGGGGCCAGGAGCTGTCACTAGTCCCCAGCAACCACAAATAGGTGAGAACACACACTCCATATCCTGGTGTGCAGGCGAATTTAACCTTACGTACACATCCGACTTTAAATTCAATTATACGAACCTCCATAACCCTAAATTATGGCCGGAAAGCTTGTTGTTAATTGCTTTATTGGACTCAGTCATCCCAACAGCACTAACACCAGGTTAAGAGCGCCAAGAATGGCCAGGTCGATATTCCAACGTGACGAACCTTCAGACGGTTTTAGTAATGATTCGGACTGAGGAAGAGGAACGAACACGTAGTCAGGATTCAGATCCGGTGTTACATGTAGCCATGTAAATCTATTTACCTGCTTTACCTGTGAATGTAATAGTAACAGCATTCACTTTTACACCCTAACTACGGCTTTTGCAAAATCAATTGCTCCTCTGAGAAAGAATGGAGGAAATAAAGACTGTAAACGGAGTACAGGACAAACTCAAATCATTCAGTAGAGCGAAAGTTCCATGTGTGAAATCTGGGAGTGATGATGTCAGAAGATTTCCCATTCAAGGATCACAAAAATGTTGCTATTGCTACCACAAGGAAAATGATAGGCTGGATAACTAGAACTTTCAAGACAAGAGATTCTGAGCCAATGACACTCTTAAAGTCACTTGTTCTCTCCAGGCTGGAATATTACTGTATACTAACAACATCAAGAATAAGACACTTGTGCAGCATTTGGGAATCTTTATTTAATGGCTTCTTCAGTCCAGTACACAGAAGAAAGGTGACCGATGAGGAGTAGAATGAGGTAATCAGTCTATCAGCCTGGAGTGAATGTGTTTAGTCCATCAATCTTGAGAAATTCACAGCATATGCTCGGAGAAGTAGCTTATGTACTGCAGTCAGTTGAGTAGAAGCAGTACGAGACGGCGTCACCATTGGACACATCCACTAGTGTAAGTAAGTCATGCCTGTAGGTAAGGACTGAAGAAGCCACTGGCTGGCGAAACGTTTCCTCAGTAAACATTCCCAGTTGTTGCACAATGTCTCATTCTTCAACTTGTGCGTTTTCTAACCCCTTGCAACACAGCCATCATCAAGGCAGGTGATAGCGGGGTTTCTTGTAAGTCTTGATTAATTAGATTTATTCCAGTCTGGGCATGGAGCAGAGTGCATGGACAAGCTATCATGGAGCAGAGTGCATGGACAAGCTAACATGGAGCAGAGTGCATGGACAAGCTATCATGGAGCAGAGTGCATGGACAAGCTATCATGGAGCAGAGTGCATGGACAAGCTATCATGGAGCAGAGTGCATGGACAAGCTATCATGGAGCAGAGTGCATGGACAAGCTATCATGGAGCAGAGTGCATGGACAAGCTATCATGGAGCAGAGTGCATGGACAAGCTATCATGGAGCAGAGTGCATGGACAAGCTATCATGGAGCAGAGTGCATGGACAAGCTAACATGGAGCAGAGTGCATGGACAAGCTAACATGGAGCAGAGTGCATGGACAAGCTATCATGGAGCAGAGTGCATGGACAAGCTATCATGGAGCAGAGTGCATGGACAAGCTATCATGGAGCAGAGTGCAGGGACAAGCTATCATGGAGCAGAGTGCATGGACAAGCTAACATGGAGCAGAGTGCATGGACAAGCTATCATGGAGCAGAGTGCATGGACAAGCTATCATGGAGCAGAGTGCAGGGACAAGCTATCATGGAGCAGAGTGCATGGACAACCTATCATGGAGCAGAGTGCATGGACAAGCTATCATGGAGCAGAGTGCATGGACAAGAACCACCATCACTACTACACCCACCACCATCACTACTACACCCACCACCATCACTACTACACCCACCACCATCACTACTACACCCACCACCATCACTACTACACCCACCACCATCACTACTACACCCACCATCATCACTACTACACCCACCACCATCACTACTACACCCACCACCATCACTACTACACCCACCACCATCACTACTACACCCACCACCATCACTACTATACCCACCACCATCACTACTACACCCACCACCATCACTACTACACCAACCACCATCACTACTACACCAACCACCATCACTACTACACCCACCACCATCACTACTACACCCACCACCATCACTACTACACCCACCACCATCACTACTATACCCACCACCATCACTACTACACCCACCACCATCACTACTACACCCACCACCATCACTACTACACCAACCACCATCACTACTACACCAACCACCATCACTACTACACCCACCACCATCACTACTACACCCACCACCATCACTACTACACCCACCATCATCACTACTACACCCACCACCATCACTACTACACCCACCATCATCACTACTACACCCACCATCACTCTACCACCCATCTACTACACCCCACCATCACTACTACACCCACCACCATCACTACTACACCCACCACCATCACTACTACACCCACCACCATCACTACTACACCCACCACCATCACTACTACACCCACCACCATCACTACTACACCCACCACCATCACTACTACACCCACCATCCTATCACACCATCACCCACCACCAAACACTACTACACCCACCACCATCACTACTACACCCACCACCATCACTACTACACCCACCACCATCACTACTACACCACCACCATCACTACACACCACCACCATCACTACTACACCCACCACCATCACTACTACACCACCACCATCACTACTACACCACACCATCACTACTACACCACCACCATCACTACTACCCACCACCATCACTACTACACCCACCACCATCACTACTACACCCACTACCATCACTACTACACCCACCACCATCACTACTACACCCACCACCATCACTACTACACCCACCACCATCACTACTACACCCACCACCATCACTACTCACCCACCACCATCACTCTACCCACACATCACTACTACACCCCACTCACCATCCACTACATCACCCACCACCATCACTACTACACCCACCACCATCACTACTACACCCACCACCATCACTCTACACATCCTCTACCACACCATCACTACTACACCCACCACCATCACTCTACACCACCACCTCACTACTACACCCACCACCATCACTACTACACACCACTCACCACCATCACTACTACACCCACCACCATCACTACTACACCCACCACATCCTACTACCACCATCACTACTACACCCACCACCATCACTACTACACCCACCACCATCACTACTACACCCACCACCATCACCACTACACCCACCACTCACTACACACCACCATCATCACCCACCACCATCACTACTCACCACCACCTCACCACCATCCTACTACACCCACCACCATCACTACCACACACCTACACCCACCACTATCACTACTACACCCACCACCATCACTACTACACCCACCACCATCACTACTACACCCACCACCATCACTACTACACCCACCACTATCACTACTACACCCACCACCATCACTACTACACCCACCACCATCACTACTACACCCACCACCATCACTACTACACCCACCACCATCACTACTACACCCACCACATCACTACTACACCCACCACCATCACTACTACACCCACCACTATCACTACTACACCCACCACCATCACTACTACACCCACCACCATCACTACTACACCCACCACCATCACTACTACACCCACCACCATCACTACTACACCCACCACTATCACCACTACACCCACCACCATCACTACTACACCCACCATCATCACTACTACACCCACCACCATCACACTAACCACCACTACCACCACCACCACATCACACTACACCCACCACCATCACTACTACACCCACCACATCACTACTACACCCACCACCATCCCCCCACATACACTCACCCCACCATCCTACTACACCAACCACCATCACCACTACACCCACCACTATCACCACTACACCCACCACTATCACTACTACACCCACCACCACCACAATCACTTCAACACCACGTGCATTCTACCCTTACTATTTATTATGATATAACTTAAATAGTTATCTGTTAAGTGTCGACTTTATCAAAGTAATCTTCGATAGAATATCAAATGTTATCTTCGTCAAAATGTGTCACGATTAAAATTTTATTATGTTGTGTTTCGTGCTGACCGGAGTAATTTTGTATATCATGTAGGTCATTATTTGGCCGCAGCCAAATGAATGGTCTTAGCAGCACGCTAAAGTGTTACTGGAATCCAAACTGGAATCCACACCTACGTGTGATGCTGCCTATTTGGCTAAAATGAGAAGTATGCTGGCTCGTCTTGTAGATGAAGACCAGCAACTCCTTTATAATCTTTCAAAGTTCAACCGCAAGCCAGAAGGATTATCTGTCTCTCTGGATTAGGTATGGAAAAACTGGGTATGGCTCCTGGGTCTCAGCAGTAATACCCCAGAGAACGTCTCTATGAGAGTGCGTGAAGGAACCTCCGTGAGTCAGGTCAATATCACGGACGCCTTCCTTAATGTTTCAGCAAAATCTCTCAGTGTTGAAATGAAGGTTAACTCTTCCCCGGATTTATAGGAGAACCAAAGAATGGACTAAGTGTCTGACGACCATCAGGAATTAAAGAGGGTGTATTCTTCTCCCAGTTATGTTGAAGTATCCAATATTTCTCTTGGTACAGAGTAGAATTTGACATCTAAACATATATTAGATGTAGAACAGAACGAGGTTTTTGAAAACGATACCTATGTAACTGAGCACGTTCCTTTCCAGGTTGTGTTTAAGGAGTGGCTAGGCCTCATGGAAAGAAACAGAACTAGACCTGATTTCATGGTTTTCACTAAAATGATTGGCAAGAATAAACAAACCAGTGAGGAAGAGAAAGAGGCCGGATATAAGATTAGAAGACCCTACCCAAACCCCAGAATACAAAGGCGTCCCCGTAAGAGTTTCAATTGGACTGAAATGTTCTCAAATGAAGGTGGACCTCGTTCACGGGTTGATCAGTTTTTATATAATGTTCTTCCCCCGTTAGTGATGACTTACTTGATGATGATTGTGGTCAGAGCAATTCGTCAAGCTGACCAAGATAATTAGGTGTGAGCGTTGCGAACCCAGAAACAAGATTATTGGGTTAAGTGGTTGACGGACCACTTGGGTACTGCACGTCAGGTGTTACTGGGCTGCAGTGCCCGGTGTGACGTCACCACAGTCAATGTCAGGGCAGAGGGAACCTGCCTTGAGTAGTATGGTCTAAGACTTCACTGAGTCAACAGTGGATGGCTTACGATTACTGTGAGTCGCTATCCCAGCCGGACTTAGTTTCCTGCTGACTGCAATAACTGGACTCAGTGAACAGGGTGTCGGTGTTGACACAGAGACGGAGTGTCGGTGGTGACACAGTAGCGAGAGCTTGTCATAACGGGACAAGGGTGCTTTGACACGAAGAGTTGGAGGGTTCACACACAGTATGAGACATTAGGGGCGTCAACAGTGTCTTGACACTAAGGTATAATGTGTCTTGTGACACTAAGGTATAATGTGTCTTGTGACACTAAGGTATAATGTGTCTTGTGACACTAAGGTATAATGTGTCTTGTGACACTAAGGTATAATGTGTCTTGTGACACTAAGGTATAATGTGTCTTGTGACACTAAGGTATAATGTGTCTTGTGACACTAAGGTATAATGTGTCTTGTGACACTAAGGTATAATGTGTCTTGTGACATTGAGTTTGTGCGCAGGAGGAGGTGTTGATTCGCCGGGAATTCTCCCGGCCCGGGTCTTTACCTGATGGCGACCCGGCTCCGGCTCCCTGGCGTGGGAGTAGCAGAGACCTATGTCTCCCATGGGAGGAGGTACAAGTACCCCCTCATCGGCGGGACCAACTGTCCTCAGGCCTAGCCATATTCCCCACCAGCACGGGGCTGGTAGGAAGAAGCGAGGACTCTCTGGTCTGCCATCTTCCCTGACAGGAAGGGCAGGCTTGAGAGCTGTAGATGGTAGCAAGCTCCAGCCTTGGCACCTAGCCTGCCCTAGAAGGGCTGGGCATGTGTGATATTAAATGCAGGACAGGATAGTCGTGAAATTTAACAATATGATATTGGTATCCTATTGTACAAACACCATGCTTTTATTTTTATATTTTATGTACAAATGTTGTACTCTTATTTTATATAAATTTTTACTAGTAAAAGAAATATATATGTTTGTAAATTTAATGTGTATTTTACATACCCCGGACAATAACCTTTATATTATTGCAGTGTTGGTTATGAGAGCATTATCTCTTAGATAACAGGCCGAGTAATCGGGTTTTTTCCCCTAGCTCTCTGACCAATATTGTAATTATGAGTATATAAAGGTTGAAGATGGGTAGTGATAAGCACCGTCACTCATGTCTATTAAGACATGAACTTAGCTTCTGGTGTACCGACCA
The DNA here is from genome assembly GCA_009830355.1 of Cherax destructor. NCBI lineage: Eukaryota > Metazoa > Arthropoda > Malacostraca > Decapoda > Parastacidae > Cherax > Cherax destructor. The sequence goes on along the minus strand of WNWK01010815.1, from coordinate 59,827 downwards.
GTCATCACTACTCTTGTTACTTAGTCACTGAGACATTACTTCACGTTATTATTATTGTTATTTTGTCAACTGGTAGTAATATGATGCATTTGTATGTCTATAAATAACATTCCCATCGTAAGAGAGACAATTAACAAATTCAAATTCAAATTCAAATTCTTTATTTCATGTAATACAAGGTGGGGGGTACTTATAGTTATATATTAAAGTTGATATTACAAGATGGCCAATAATATGCCTAGGTATGCCTAGGCTTTTCAGGCAGTCTTATGATAGGTCTTACTCAATAGCTATACAATGAATATACAGATTGTAAGGTTAGGTTAGGTTTACAAAATTTAGGTACTGGAATTTAAACATTGAGAATTTAACAATTAGTATAAGAAGTTAGCAATTAGTTTATATATTAATGATAAAGGTGATATATTGGCATAATATAGTTTCTATATTGGAGTGTCTTAGGCAAACTTATGACTAGCTTAAGTATTATGAAGCAATAGTTGTATTAGAATTTTGGTTAGAACTGTGCAAATTAAGGGGAATCACAGATATCAATAAGTGTATTTTGCTGTGGTTAGTAATGTGCAAATTAAGGAGAATATGCTAGCATCGTCCTTCCTTGATAGTACAGGCTCGATACTCGTTCTAAAATCCCTAAACAAACGAATCAAAATTCTAAACTGATGTATGGAATTTTAGGTTTTATATACACCTTTGCTGATGAATTACCGACCGGCAATTTGTGGCTTTATTGCGTAGTATTATAAGGTCGTGAATACCGTGGACGCTGGGCTACGTAGATCATATTCTTGAAAAAAAAAAACTCCCCAAAATATGAAAAAATGGGAATTTTGGCGGGAACCAGAATGACTTTTTTTTGAGGGATTTTTTTTTTTTTGGGGGGAGGTAGGAAATGAATGTCGAAAGTTGAATAAAAATGACTTTTGAGCTGAGAAAAATGAGTTTTGAGTAGAAAAAATGAATTTTGAGTTTTTCTACATTGACTTCAAGCATGTTAAATACAATGGTAGTCGTGTAATGTATAGAGTTGACATTGTTGAGTAATTGTTAAAGTACAGAGCTTAGTACTACAGATGTATAACTGTTACAAGTATAATATAGAAGTGCATTCCTCTTTAGTCCAGAATTATAGCTGTTATAGTTGTAATGCAAATAATGAACATTCGGGTATAATATTAAGTTTTGCAGGTTAGTATGTAAACACCTGCTTAGAGCCATACACCAATATTGTGACACCATAACCTTCACTATACACTTGAGGTCATTAACTGTGTTGTCCAGTCGATCCAACAGTGTTACTAGCTATAGTCTGTACGTTAAAAAGTGACACACACACACACACACACACACAGGCAGGCAGGATCCATACATATCTTTAAGAAGAGGTACGATAAGGCTCTTGGAGCAGGGAGAGAGTGGACCTAGTAGCGACCAGCGAAGAGACGGGGCCAGGAGCTGTCACTAGTCCCCAGTATTGCGACCCCAGAATGGGCCCTAATGTATATATATAAACTTATAATGTATATTTTCCATTTTCTATAATTTTATATTGCTGATATTCTCGATAATAGCTAAATCGTTAATATCTTGCTTTTTATTATTATTGGACTTATATTTGACTTCGCTTTTATTTGAGTAGGATGTAACATTATATATTGTACTCATGTTTGTAGTAGCTGCCTTGGAGTTGGCAAACTACCGATTACGACACTAGGCTTGTTATGTTGCCGGCGTCTAGTTGCTGGGAAACCCTGTGGTTTAGCGCTTCTATTTGATTATAATAATAATAATAGTTGCTGGGAGGGAGTCACGTGATTCCACCTGAGGTGGGAGGCTGCTGCTCCTTCCTCGAGAGCACTACGCAGCTGGACATTGTTGAGTCAACACCTCGCTCCTCTCTCTACTTGTTTTCTCGCCATTTAGACTCTGTTTGGGAAGAATATGTATTCGGTGGTGAGACGAAACATGCTTCTCAGGACTCTGTGTAACTGTTCACAGAGGATAGACTAGACAATGATTTTCGACGTTTTTCTGGGTTGTGTGTCACATTCACACTCTGAGATAACTCAGGTCTCTAGCTACAGCTCCTGACCTAATTCGATAAGTCATCTGTGCACCGTCACAGTTTGGGATTGTTTATGCTGAACCTAGCTTCAGTAGAAAGGAGTTTTGTGACTGTTTTGGAGGATCTATTGATGGTCCCCAGTTACGGTCGATTTTCTATCTCCTGGTTCCTGATGCTGTGTTGCTGTTGCCTGTTATATTGCTTTTCTGCGAGCTGGTCATTTTACTGGTCAATCAAGCTGTTCTGATTGTCAGTTTGTTAGAAGAGCTAGCTTATGAGAAGTTCAGTCGGACACTGGTTGAGTCGAGTCTTAGAGTTACCTGGAGCTCACTCATACACACATATATTCTTATTTGCATATATGTGTATTATTGTAATAACTGACATTGTACCTGATGGTACTTCAGAGTCATTTATATATATGTGCCCTCAGCACAGCCTTACAGTATATGAGAGCAGTGTAGGAGCTACCCTCCTATTTAACCTCCTAATGCATTTAATGAACATCCTGATCATATGTACATTTATTTACTTTGAAAACCTAGACACTAACTTTGTTAATAAACATATTAAATCTTATGCTTTGGTTAGTACCCTACCAGTTGTAATCCTCATGGAGATTATTGAATATATCGGATAACTGGACCAGGATACTGACTTTGTTGCAAAAGCCCAGTAACAGGCTGGATGCTAGAAGGGCTATCCTTTCTAGTGTTCACTGGAGATGTCTATTACTAATAGATATCGTGTCATTTGTAACACCCAGCAACCACAAATAGGTGAGAACACACACACACACAAACAGGCAGGCAGGATCCATACATATCTTTAAGAAGAGGTACGATAAGGCTCTTGGAGCAGGGAGAGTGGACCTAGTAGCGACCAGCGAAGAGACGGGGCCAGGAGCTGTCACTAGTCCCCAGCAACCACAAATAGGTGAGAACACACACTCCATATCCTGGTGTGCAGGCGAATTTAACCTTACGTACACATCCGACTTTAAATTCAATTATACGAACCTCCATAACCCTAAATTATGGCCGGAAAGCTTGTTGTTAATTGCTTTATTGGACTCAGTCATCCCAACAGCACTAACACCAGGTTAAGAGCGCCAAGAATGGCCAGGTCGATATTCCAACGTGACGAACCTTCAGACGGTTTTAGTAATGATTCGGACTGAGGAAGAGGAACGAACACGTAGTCAGGATTCAGATCCGGTGTTACATGTAGCCATGTAAATCTATTTACCTGCTTTACCTGTGAATGTAATAGTAACAGCATTCACTTTTACACCCTAACTACGGCTTTTGCAAAATCAATTGCTCCTCTGAGAAAGAATGGAGGAAATAAAGACTGTAAACGGAGTACAGGACAAACTCAAATCATTCAGTAGAGCGAAAGTTCCATGTGTGAAATCTGGGAGTGATGATGTCAGAAGATTTCCCATTCAAGGATCACAAAAATGTTGCTATTGCTACCACAAGGAAAATGATAGGCTGGATAACTAGAACTTTCAAGACAAGAGATTCTGAGCCAATGACACTCTTAAAGTCACTTGTTCTCTCCAGGCTGGAATATTACTGTATACTAACAACATCAAGAATAAGACACTTGTGCAGCATTTGGGAATCTTTATTTAATGGCTTCTTCAGTCCAGTACACAGAAGAAAGGTGACCGATGAGGAGTAGAATGAGGTAATCAGTCTATCAGCCTGGAGTGAATGTGTTTAGTCCATCAATCTTGAGAAATTCACAGCATATGCTCGGAGAAGTAGCTTATGTACTGCAGTCAGTTGAGTAGAAGCAGTACGAGACGGCGTCACCATTGGACACATCCACTAGTGTAAGTAAGTCATGCCTGTAGGTAAGGACTGAAGAAGCCACTGGCTGGCGAAACGTTTCCTCAGTAAACATTCCCAGTTGTTGCACAATGTCTCATTCTTCAACTTGTGCGTTTTCTAACCCCTTGCAACACAGCCATCATCAAGGCAGGTGATAGCGGGGTTTCTTGTAAGTCTTGATTAATTAGATTTATTCCAGTCTGGGCATGGAGCAGAGTGCATGGATAAGCTATCATGGAGCAGAGTGCATGGACAAGCTAACATGGAGCAGAGTGCATGGATAAGCTATCATGGAGCAGAGTGCATGGATAAGCTATAATGGAGCAGAGTGCATGGACAAGCTATCATGGAGCAGAGTGCATGGACAAGCTAACATGGAGCAGAGTGCATGGATAAGCTATCATGGAGCAGAGTGCATGGACAAGCTATCATGGAGCAGAGTGCATGGACAAGCTAACATGGAGCAGAGTGCATGGACAAGCTATCATGGAGCAGAGTGCATGGATAAGCTATCATGGAGCAGAGTGCATGGACAAGCTATCATGGAGCAGAGTGCATGGACAAGCTAACATGGAGCAGAGTGCATGGACAAGCTATCATGGAGCAGAGTGCATGGACAAGCTATCGTGGAGCAGAGTGCATGGACAAGCTATCGTGGAGCAGAGTGCATGGACAAGCTATCGTGGAGCAGAGTGCATGGACAAGCTATCGTGGAGCAGAGTGCATGGACAAGCTATCGTGGAGCAGAGTGCATGGACAAGCTAACATGGAGCAGAGTGCATGGATAAGCTATCATGGAGCAGAGTGCATGGACAAGCTATCATGGAGCAGAGTGCATGGAGAAGCTATCATGGAGCAGAGTGCATGGACAAGCTATCATGGAGCAGAGTGCATGGACAAGCTATCATGGAGCAGAGTGCATGGACAAGCTGTTACAAAATTACACGATATCTATTAGTAATAGACATCTCCAGTGAACACTAGAAAGGATAGCCCTTCTAGCATCCAGCCTGTTACTGGGCTTTTGCAACACAGTCAGTATCCTGGTCCAGTTATCCGATATATTCAATAATCTCCATGAGGATTACAACCGGTAGGGTACTAACCAAAGCATAAGATTTAATATGTTTATTAACAAAGTTAGTGTCTAGGTTTTCAAAGTAAATAAATGTACATATGATCAGGATGTTCATTAAGTATTGCATTAGGAGGTTAATTAGGTTAGCTCCTACACTGCTCTCATATACTGTAAGACTGTGCTGAGGGCACATATATATAAATGACTCTGAAGTACCATCAGGTACAAAGTCAGTTATTACAATAATACAGATATATGCAAATAAGAATATATGTGTGTATGAGTGTGCTCCAGGTTACTCTAAGACCCGACTCAACCAGTGTCCGACTGAACTTCTCATAAGCTAGCTCTTCTAACAAACTGACAATCAGAACAGCTTGATTGTCCAGTAAAATGACCAATTTGCAGAACAGCAATATAACAGACAACAGCAACACAGCGTCAGGAACCAGGAGATAGAAAAATCGACCCTAACTGGGGACCATCAATAGATCCTCAAAAACAGTCACAAAACTCACTTTCTACTGAAGCTAGGTTCAGCATAAACAATCCCAAACTGTGACGGTGCACAGATGACTTATCGAATTAGGTCAGGAGCTGTAGCTAGAGACCTGAGTTATCTCAGAGTGTCAGTGTGACACGCAACCCAGAAAAACGTCGAAAATCATTGTCTAGTCTATCCTCTGTGAACAGTTACACAGAGTCCTGAGAAGCATGTTTCGTCTCACAACCGAATACATACTCTACCCAAACAGTCTAAATGGCGAGAAAACAAGTAGAGAAAGGAGCGAGGTGTTGACACAACGATGTCCAGCTGCGTAGTGCTCTCGAGGAAGGAGCAGCAGCCACCCACCTCAGGTGGAATCACGTGACTCCCTCCCAGCAACTAGACGCCGGCAGTACAACAAGCCTAGTGTCATAATCGGTAGTTTGCCAACTCCAAGGCAGCTACTACAAACATGAGCATAATATATAGTGTTACATCCTACCTATAACAAAAGCTAAGTCAAATAATGTCAAATATAAGTCCAATAATAGTATAAAGCAGGATATTAGCGATTTAGCTATTATCGAGAATATCAGCAATATAAAATTATAGAAAATGGAAATATACATCAATCACATATAAACAGATATATACATTGAGGCCCATTCTGGGGTCGCAATAAGAACTCAGTACCTTGGTAGAGAGGATTCAGTACCTTGGTATAGAGGATTCAATACCCTGGTATAGAGGATTCAATACCCTGGTATAGAGGATTCAATACCCTGGTATAGAGGATTCAATACCCTGGTATAGAGGATTCAATACCCTGGTATAGAGGATTCAATACCCTGGTATAGAGGATTCAATACCCTGGTATAGAGGATTCAATACCCTGGTATAGAGGATTCAATACCCTGGTATAGAGGATTCAATACCCTGGTATAGAGGATTCAATACCCTGGTATAGAGGATTCAATACCCTGGTATAGAGGATTCAATACCCTGGTATAGAGGATTCAATACCCTGGTATAGAGGATTCAAAACCCTGGTATAGAGGATTCAATACCCTGGTATAGAGGATTCAATACCCTGGTATAGAGGATTCAATACCCTGGTATAGAGGATTCAATACCCTGGTATAGAGGATTCAATACCCTGGTATAGAGGATTCAATACCCTGGTATGGAGGATTCAATACCCTGGTATAGAGGATTCAATACCCTGGTATAGAGGACGCAGTTCCCTGGTATAGAGGATTCATTACACTGGTATGGAGGATTCAATACCCTGGTATAGAGGACTCAGTACCCTGGTATAGAGGAATCAATACCCTGGTATAGAGGACTCAATAACATGGTACAGAGGATTCAATACCCTGGTATAGAGGAATCATTACACTGGTATAGAGGATTCAATACCTTGGTATAGAGCACCCAGTATCCTGGTATAGATGACTCAGTACCCTAGTGAAGAGGACTCAGTATCCTGGTATAGAGGATTTAATACCCTGGTATAGAGGATTTAATACCCTGGTATAGAGGATTCAATATCCTGGTATAGAGGATTCAATACCCTGGTGTAGAGGATTCAATACCCTGGTATAGAGGACTCAGTACCCTGGTATGGAGGATTCAATACCCTAGTATAGAGGACTCAGTACCCTGGTATAGAGTATTCAATACCCTGGTATAGAGGACTCAGTACCCTGGTATAGAGGATTCAATACCCTGGTATAGAGGACTCAGTACCCTGGTATAGAGAACTCAGTTCCCTGGTATAGATGATTCAATACCCTGGTATAGAGGACTCAGTACCCTTGTATAGTGGATTCAATACCCTGGTATAGAGGACTCAGTACCCTGGTATGGAGGATTCAATACCCTAGTATAGAGGACTCAGTACCCTGGTATAGAGGATTCAATACCCTGGTATAGAGGACTCAGTACCCTGGTATAGAGGATTCAATACCCTGGTATAGAGGACTCAGTACCCTGGTATAGAGGACTCAGTACCCTGGTATAGAGAACTCAGTTCCCTGGTATAGAGGATTCAATACCCTGGTATAGAGGACTCAGTACCCTGGTATAGAGGATTCAATACCCTGGTATAAAGGACTCAGTACCCTGGTATAGAGGACTCAGTACCCTGGTATAGAGGATTCAATATCCAGGTATAGAGGATTCAATACCCTGGTATAGATGACTCAGTACCCTGGTATAGAGGACTCAGTACCCTGGTATAGATGACTCAGTACCCTGGTATAGAGGACTCAGTACCCTGGTATAGAGGATTCAATATCCTGGTATACAGGATTCAATACATTGGTATAGATGACTCAGTACCCTGGTATAGAGGACTCAGTACCCTGGTATAGAGGATTCAATATCCTGGTATAGAGGATTCAATACCCTGGTATAGATGACTCAGTACCCTGGTATAGAGGACTCAGTACCCTGGTATAGAGGATTCAATATCGTGGTATGGAGGATTTAATACCCTGGTATAGATGACTCTACCCTAGTATAGAGGACTCAGTACCCTGGTATAGAGGATTCAATACCATGGTATAGAAGATTCAATACCCTGGGATAGAAGATTCAATACCCTGGTATAGAGGATTCAATACCCTGGTATAGAGGACTCAATACCCTGGTATAGAGGATTCAATACCCTGGTATAGAGGATTCAATACCCTGGTATAGAGGATTCAATACCCTGGTATAGAGGATTCAATACCCTGGTATAGAGGATTCAATACCCTGGTATAGAGGATTCAATACCCAGGTATAGAGGATTCAATACCCTGGTATAGAGGATTCAATACCCTGGTATAGAGGATTCAATACCCAGGTATTGAGGATTCAATACCCTGGTATAGAGGATTCAATACCCTGGTATAGAGGATTCAATACCCAGGTATTGAGGATTCAATACCCTGGTATAGAGGATTCAATACCCTGGTATAGAGGATTCAATACCCTGGTATAGAGGATTCAATACCCTGGTATAGAGGATTCAATACCCTGGTATAGAGGATTCAGTACCCTGGTATAGAGGATTCAATACCCTGGTATAGAGGATTCAATACCCGGTATAGAGGATTCAATACCCTGGTATAGAGGATTTAGTACCCTGGTATAGAGGATTCAATACCCTGGTATAGAGGATTCAATACCCAGGTATAGAGGATTCAATACCCTGGGATAGTATTCACTGCTGCTGATTCACAGGTAAGCCTTCAAGTCTCTCAACATTTCGCTCATTCTCGCTTCATTTCGCTCTCTGCAGTAAGAAAACAGTATTATAATTATTAAAATTTGTGCAGAAGTTAATATAAGAGAATTATAGTAACTGTAATTATATTAATGTATTGATAAAAATATTTGGATTAGGAAGGATGGGAGACGAGAGACGAAGATATGTGGGAGTGACGAAGCTGAGTGAAACATGTGCGGGACTTTTGTATCGCATGGCTTTAGGGGGAGTAATGAGGTCTTTGTGGGTGGTGGTGGTGGTCTTTGTGGGTGGTGGTGGTCTTTGTGGGTGGTGGTGGTCTTTGTGGGTGGTGGTAGTCTTTGTGGGTGGTGGTGGTCTTTGTGGGTGGTGGTGGTGGTCTTTGTGGGTGGTGGTGGTGGTCTTTGTGGGTGGTGGTCTTTGTGGGTGGTGGTGGTCTTTGTGGGTGGTGGTGGTCTTTGTGGTGGTGGTGGTCTGTGGTGGTGGTGGTCTTTGTGGGTGGTGGTGGTCTTTGTGGGTGGTGGTGGTCTTTGTGGTGGTGGTGGTCTTGGGGTGGTGGTGGTCTTTGTGGTGGTGTAGTCTTTGTGGTGGTGGTGGTCTTTGTGTGGTGGTGGTGGTCTTTGTGGGTCGTTGTGGTGGTCTTTGTGGGTGGTGGTCTTTGTGGGTGGTGGTGGTCTTTGTGGGTGGTGGTCTTTGTGGGTGGTGGTGGTCTTTGTGGGTGGTGGTGGTCTTTGTGGGTGGTGGTGGTCTTTGTGGGTGGTGGTGGTCTTTGTGGGTGGTGGTAGTCTTTGTGGGTGGTGGTGGTCTTGTGGTGGTGGTGGTTCTGTGGGTCGTGGTGGTCTTTGTGGGTGGTGGTCTTTGTGGGTGGTGGTGGTCTTTGTGGGTGGTGGTGGTGCTTTGTGGGTGGTGGTCTTTGTGGGTGGTGGTGGTCTTTGTGGGTGGTGGTGGTCTTTGTGGGTGGTGGTGGTCTTGTGGGTGGTGGTGGTCTTTGTGGTGGTGGTGGTCTTTGTGGGTGGTGGTGGTCTTTGTGGGTGGTGGTGGTCTTGTGGTGGTCTGTGGGTGGTGGTTTTTTGTGGGTGGTGGTGGTGGTCTTGTGGGTCGTGTGGTGGTCTTTGTGGTGGTGGTCTTTGTGGTGGTGGTGGTCTTTGTGGGTGGTGGTGGTCTTTGTGGGTGGTGGTGGTCTTTGTGGGTGGTGGTGGTCTTTGTGGGTGGTGGTGGTCTTTGTGGGTGGTGGTGGTGGTCTTTGTGGGTGGTGGTGATCTTTGTGGGTGGTGGTGGTCTTTGTGGGTGGTGGTGGTCTTTGTGGTGGTGGTGGTCTTTGTGGGTGGTGGTGGTCTTTGTGGGTGGTTTGTGGTGGTCTTTTTGGGTGGTGATCTTTGTGGGTGGTGGTGGTCTTTGTGGGTGGTGGTTGTCTTTGTGGGTGGTGGTGGTCTTTGTGGGTGGTTTGTGGTGGTCTTTGTAGGTGGTGGTCTTTGTGGGTGGTGGTTGTCTTTGTGGGTGGTGGTGGTCTTTGTGGGTGGTTTGTGGTGGTCTTTGTGGCTGGTTGTCTTTGTGGGTGGTGGTGGTCTTTGTGGGTGGTGGTGGTCTTTGTGGGTGGTTTGTGGGTGGTGCTTCTTGTGGTGGTTGTCTTTGTGGGTGGTGGTGGTCTTTGTGGGTGGTGGTGGTCTTTGTGGGTGGTGGTTTGTTGTGGGTGGTGGTGGTCTTTGTGGGTGAGTGGTCTTTGTGGTGGATGGTGGTCTTTGTGGGTGGTGGTGGTCTTTGTGGGTGGTGGTGGTCTTTGTGGGTGGTGGTGGTCTTTGTGGGTGGTGGTGAGTCTTTATGTAGTGGTTTATAGTAGCATGAGGTCGTGTGTGTTGTCTTTAGTGAGGATCAGTGGTGTCTTGTGATGGTCTAGTGATGTCATTAGTGGTGAGACATGGCATCAGTCTCAGATGAGGATCAGTGGTGATGACAGTGGATGGTCTCAGATGGTGGATCAGTGGTGATGACAGTGTGCATCAGTCTCAGAATGAGGATCGTGGTGATGCAGTGTGCATAGTCTCAGATGAGGTCATGTGGTGGATGCTTGTGCATCAGTTCCAGAATGAGATCAGTGGTGATGCATTGTCATGTCTCAGAATGAGGATCAGTGGTGATGACATTGTGCATCAGTCTCAGAATGAGGATCAGTGGTGATGACAGTGTCATCAGTCTCAGAATGAGGATCAGTGGTGATGACATTGTGCATCAGTCTCCAGAATGAGGATCAGTGGTGATGACAGTGTGCATCAGTCTCCAGAATGAGGATCGAGTGGTGATGAGCAGTGTGACAGTCAGTCTCAGAATGAGGATCAGTGGTGATGACATTGTGCATCAGTCTCAGAATGAGGATCAGTGGTGATGACAGTGGCATCACTCTCAGAATGAGGATCAGTGGTGATGACAGTGTGCATCAGTCTCAGAATGAGGATCAGTGGTGATGACAGTGTGCATCACTCTCCAGAATGAGGATCAGTGGTGATGACATGTGCATCAGTCTCCAGAATGAGGATCAGTGGTGATGACATGTGCATCAGTCTCAGAATGAGATCAGTGGTGATGACATTGTGCATCATCTCCAGAATGAGGATCAGTGGTGATGACAGTGTGCATCACTCTCCAGAATGAGGATCAGTGGTGATGACAGTGTGCATCAGTCTCAGAATGGGGATCAGTGGTGATGACAGTGCATCATCTCAGAATGAGGATCAGTGGTATGACATGTGCATCATCTCAGAATGAGGATCAGTGGATGACAGTGTGCATCATCTCAGAATGAGATCAGTGGTGATGACATGTGCATCACTCTCAGAATGAGGATCAGTGGTGATGACATGGCCATCCTCTTGGGCAAAGATAACAATGAGATCAGTGGTGATGACAGTGTGCATCATCTCCAGAATGAGGATCAGTGGTGATGACAGTGTGCATCAGTCTCAGAATGAGGATCAGTGGTGATGACAGTGTGCATCAGTCTCCAGAATGAGGATCAGTGGTGATGACAGTGTGCATCATCTCAGAATGAGGATCAGTGGTGATGACGAGTGTGCATCATCTCAGAATGAGGATCAGTGGTGATGACAGTGTGCATCAGTCTCCAGAATGAGGATCAGTGGTGATGACAGTGCATCAGTCTCAGAATGAGGATCAGTGGTGATGACATGTGCATCAGTCTCCAGAATGAGGATCAGTGGTGATGACATGTGCATCATCTCCAGAATGAGGATCAGTGGTGATGACAGTGTGCATCATCTCCAGAATGAGGATCAGTGGTGAGACAGTGTGCATCAGTCTCCAGAATGAGGATCAGTGGTGATGACAGTGTGCATCACTCTCCAGAATGAGGATCAGTGGTGATGACATGTGCATCAGTCTCCAGAATGAGGATCAGTGGTGATGACATGTGCATCACTCTCCAGAATGAGGATCAGTGGTGATGACATTGTGCATCATCTCCAGAATGAGGGGATCAGTATTGGTGATGACAGTGTGCATCACTCTCCAGAATGAGGATCAGTGGTGATGACAGTGTGCATCAGTCTCCAGAATGAGGATCAGTGGTGATGACAGTGTGCATCATCTCAGAATGAGGATCAGTGGTGATGACATGTGCATCATCTCCAGAATGAGGATCAGTGGTGATGACAGTGTGCATCAGTCTCCAGAATGAGGATCAGTGGTGATGACAGTGTGCATCAGTCTCCAGAATGAGGATCAGTGGTGATGACATTGTGCATCACTCTCCAGAATGAGGATCAGTGGTGATGACAGTGTGCATCAGTCTCCAGAATGAGGATCAGTGGTGATGACAGTGTGCATCACTCTCCAGAATGAGGATCAGTGGTGATGACAGTGTGCATCAGTCTCCAGAATGAGGATCAGTGGTGATGACAGTGTGCATCAGTCTCCAGAATGAGGATCAGTGGTGATGACAGTGTGCATCAGTCTCCAGAATGAGGATCAGTGGTGATGACATGTGCATCAGTCTCAGAATGAGGATCAGTGGTGATGACATGTGCATCAGTCTCCAGAATGAGGATCAGTGGTGATGACAGTGTGCATCATCTCCAGAATGAGGATCAGTGGTGATGACATTGTGCATCAGTCTCAGAATGAGGATCAGTGGTGATGACAGTGTGCATCAGTCTCCAGAATGAGGATCAGTGGTGATGACAGTGCATCAGTCTCCAGAATGAGGATCAGTGGTGATGACAGTGCATCAGTCTCCAGAATGAGGATCAGTGGTGATGACAGTGTGCATCAGTCTCCAGAATGAGGATCAGTGGTGATGACAGTGTGCATCAGTCTCCAGAATGAGGATCAGTGGTGATGACAGTGTGCATCAGTCTCCAGAATGAGGATCAGTGGTGATGACATTGTGCATCACTCGCCAGAATGAGGATCAGTGGTGATGACAGTGTGCATCAGTCTCCAGAATGAGGATCAGTGGTGATGACAGTGTGCATCAGTCTCCAGAATGAGGATCAGTGGTGATGACAGCATGCATCAGTCTCCAGAATGAGGATCAGTGGTGATGACAGCATGCATCAGTCTCCAGAATGAGGATCAGTGGTGATGACAGTGTGCATCAGTCTCCAGAATGAGGATCAGTGGTGATGACAGCATGCATCAGTCTCCAGAATGAGGATCAGTGGTGATGACAGTGTGCATCAGTCTCCAGAATGAGGATCAGTGGTGATGACAGCATGCATCAGTCTGCAGAATGAGGATCAGTGGTGATGACAGTGTGCATCACTCTCCAGAATGAGGATCAGTGGTGATGACAGTGTGCATCAGTCTCCAGAATGAGGATCAGTGGTGATGACATTGTGCATCACTCTCCAGAATGAGGATCAGTGGTGATGACAGTGTGCATCACTCTCCAGAATGAGGATCAGTGGTGATGACAGTGTGCATCACTCTCCAGAATGAGGATCAGTGGTGATGACATTGTGCATCAGTCTCCAGAATGAGGATCAGTGGTGATGACAGTGTGCATCACTCTCCAGAATGTGCTGTTCACTTGACTCGAGGCGTCTGTGTTGTTTTATTCAGAACTAGCACTCAACTACCCACGCACACACAGAAACAAGGGGTCACAATTGGAAGTTAAAGACTCTGGTGAGTCAAAGGGATGTTAGGAAGTATTTCTTCAGTCACAGAGTTGTCAGGAAGTGGAATAGTCTGGCAAGTGATGTAGTGGAGGCAGGAACCATACATAGCTTTAAGACGAGGTATGATAAAGCTCATGGAGCAGGGAGAGAGAGAACCTAGTAACGGTCAGTGAAGAGGCGGGGTCAGGAGCTGAGTCTCGACCCCTGCAACCACAAATAGGTGAATACATGGATTAAGTAAGATATCCTTAACAGTAGCTGAAAGATCGTATTATAAAAGACTGAAAACATATAACAGCTCTCATAGTCAGCCTCTAGCACATGGGAGAGACAGTGACCCCACTAGGACACCTAGGAGGGAAAGTCCCTGTGAAAAGTGGTGTGTTGGTGGTCCTTGTGTGCTAGACACTCCAGGCGTCGACATAGTCAGAAAAAGTGAGGATTTCAATTTATGTCGTAAATTGTCTCTGCCGGTGAGGAATGTTGAGTGTGGCAGCTGCGAATGATGCAGTAAGAGACGCTTCTGTGAGGGAGTCAGTCACACACACATTCAGGTAGTGGAGGCAGGATCCTTACATAGCTTGAAGAAGAGGTACGATAAAGTTCTTGGAACAGGGAGAGAGAGTAGACCTAGCAGCGACCAACGAAGAGGCGGTGGCCAGGAGCTGTGAATCGACCCCCCCCACACACAACAAAAGCCACCACTCAGGACTCAACATAAGAGGACACACTCCAGGTACTGACAAAGTCAAGTGTTTAACACTGACGTCAAAGTTGACTTTGTATTACCAGGCTGAGAGAGTCTTAAAGTTAAGGTAATTAAGAAGAATATTACCAAGCTGAGAGAGTCTTAAAGTTAAGGTAATTAAGATGAATATTACCAGGCTGAGAGAGTCTTAAAGTTAAGGTAATTAAGAAGAATATTACCAGGCTGAGAGAGTCTTAAAGTTAAGGTAATTAAGAAGAATATTACCAGGCTGAGAGAGTCTTAAAGTTAAGGTAATTAAGAAGAATATTACCAAGCTGAGAGAGTCTTAAAGTTAAGGTAATTAAGAAGAATATTACCAGGCTGAGAGAGTCTTAAAGTTAAGGTAATTAAGAAGAATATTACCAGGCTGAGAGAGTCTTAAAGTTAAGGTAATTAAGAAGAATATTACCAGGCTGAGAGAGTCTTAAAGTTAAGGTAATTAAGAAGAATATTACCAGGCTGAGAGAGTCTTAAAGTTAAGGTAATTAAGAAGAATATTACCAAGCTGAGAGAGTCTTAAAGTTAAGGTAATTAAGAAGAATATTACCAGGCTGAGAGAGTCTTAAAGTTAAGGTAATTAAGAAGAATATTACCAAGCTGAGAGAGTCTTAAAGTTAAGGTAATTAAGAAGAATATTACCAGGCTGAGAGAGTCTTAAAGTTAAGGTAATTAAGAAGAATATTACCAGGCTGAGAGAGTCTTAAAGTTAAGGTAATTAAGAAGAATATTACCAGGCTGAGAGAGTCTTAAAGTTAAGGTAATTAAGAAGAATATTACCAGGCTGAGAGAGTCTTAAAGTTAAGGTAATTAGAAGAATATTACCAGGCTGAAGAGTCTTAAAGTTAAGGTAATTAAGAAGAATATTACCAGGCTGAGAGAGTCTTAAAGTTAAGGTAATTAAGATGAATATTACCAGGCTGAGAGAGTCTTAAAGTTAATGTAATTAAGAAGAATATTACCAGGCTGAGAGTCTTAATGTTAAGGTAATTAAGAAGAATATTACCAAGCTGAGAGAGTCTTAAAGTTAAGGTAATTAAGAAGAATATTACCAGGCTGAGAGTCTTAAAGTTAAGGTAATTAAGAAGAATATTACCAGGCTGAGAGAGTCTTAAAGTTAAGGTAATTAAGAAGAATATTACCAGGCTGAGAGAGTCTTAAAGTTAAGGTAATTAAGAAGAATATTACCAGGCTGAGAGAGTCTTAAAGTTAAGGTAATTAAGATGAATATTACCAGGCTGAGAGAGTCTTAAAGTTAAGGTAATTAAGAAGAATATTACCAGGCTGAGAGAGTCTTAATGTTAAGGTAATTAAGATGAATATTACCAGGCTGAGAGAGTCTTAAAGTTAAGGTAATTAAGATGAGTATTACCAAGCTGAGAGTCTTAATGTTAAGGTAATTAAGATGAATATTACCAGGCTGAGAGAGTCTTAATGTTAAGGTAATTAAGAAGAATATTACCATTCTGAGAGTCTTAAAGTTAAGGTAATTAAGATGAATATTACCAGGCTGAGAGAGTCTTAATGTTAAGGTAATTAAGAAGAATATTACCAGGCTGAGAGTCTTAAAGTTAAGGTAATTAAGATGAATATTACCAGGCTGAGAGAGTCTTAATGTTAAGGTAATTAAGAAGAATATTACCAGGCTGAGAGAGTCTTAAAGTTAAGGTAATTAAGATGAATATTACCAGGCTGAGAGAGTCTTAATGTTAAGGTAATTAAGAAGAATATTACCAGGCTGAGAGAGTCTTAAAGTTAAGGTAATTAAGATGAATATTACCAGGCTGAGAGAGTCTTAATGTTAAGGTAATTAAGAAGAATATTACCAGGCTGAGAGTCTTAAAGTTAAGGTAATTAAGATGAATATTACCAGGCTGAGAGAGTCTTAAAGTTAAGGTAATTAAGAAGAATATTACCAGGCTGAGAGAGTCTTAAAGTTAAGGTAATTAAGATGAATATTACCAAGCTGAGAGAGTCTTAAAGTTAAGGTAATTAAGATGAATATTACCAGGCTGAGAGAGTCTTAATGTTAAGGTAATTAAGAAGAATATTACCAGGCTGAGAGAGTCTTAATGTTAAGGTAATTAAGAAGAATATTACCAGGCTGAGAGAGTCTTAATGTTAAGGTAATTAAGAAGAATATTACCAGGCTGAAAGAGTCTTAATGTTAAGGTAATTAAGAAGAATATTACCAGGCTGAGAGAGTCTTAAGTTAAGGTAATTAAGAAGAATATTACCAGGCTGAGAGAGTCTTAATGTTAAGGTAATTAAGAAAAATATTAGCCAGGCTGAAAGTCTTAAAGTTAAGGTAATTAAAAGAATATTACCAGGCTGAGAGAGTCTTAATGTTAAGGTAATTAAGAAGAATATTACCAAGCTGAGAGAGTCTTAATGTTAAGGTAATTAAGATGAATATTACCAGGCTGAGAGAGTCTTAAAGTTAAGGTAATTAAAATGAATATTACCAGGCTGAGAGAGTCTTAATGTTAAGGTAATTAAGAAGAATATTACCAGGCTGAGAGAGTCTTAAAGTTAAGGTAATTAAGAAGAATATTACCAGGCTGAGAGAGTCTTAATGTTAAGGTAATTAAGAAGAATATTACCAAGCTGAGAGAGTCTTAATGTTAAGGTAATTAAGAAGAATATTACCAGGCTGAGAGAGTCTTAATGTTAAGGTAATTAAGAAGAATATTACCAGGCTGAGAGAGTCTTAAAGTTAAGGTAATTAAGAAGAATATTACCAGGCTGAGAGAGTCTTAATGTTAAGGTAATTAAGAAGAGTATTACCAGGCTGAGAGAGTCTTAATGTTAAGGTAATTAAGAAGAATATTACGTACATCATTGCATCACCAACCACGTACATCATTGCACCAACCACGTACATCATTGCACCACCAACCACGTACATCATTACACCACCAACCACGTACATCATTACACCACCAACCACGTACATCATTGCACCACCAACCACGTACATTACACCACCAACCACGCAAATCATTACACCACCAACCACGTACATCATTGCACCACCAACCACGTACATCATTGCACCACCAACCACGTACATCATTACACCACCAATTACGAACATCATTGCACCACCAACCACGTACATCATTGCACCACCAACCACGTACATCATTGCACCACCAACCACGTACATTACACCACCAACCACGCAAATCATTACACCACCAACCACGTACATCATTGCACCACCAACCACGTACATCATTGCACCACCAACCACGTACATCATTACACCACCAACCACGAACATCATTGCACCACCAACCACGTACATCATTGCACCACCAACCACGTACATCATTGCACCACCAACCACGTACATCATTGCACCACCAACCACGTACATCATTGCATGGACACGACGCATAACTTTCAGCTATAATCTGAAGTTGTTTCCTCCGTCACGAAGTTTCATTCACC
The DNA here is from genome assembly GCA_009830355.1 of Cherax destructor. Classification (NCBI taxonomy): domain Eukaryota; kingdom Metazoa; phylum Arthropoda; class Malacostraca; order Decapoda; family Parastacidae; genus Cherax; species Cherax destructor. Next base: position 41,767 of record WNWK01010815.1, on the reverse strand, counting down.
AATACGTTTCGCCCACCACTTTTCGCCCTGCCACGTTTCGCCCACCACTTCGCCCTGCCACGTTTTGCCCGCCACTTTTCGCCCTGCCACGTTTTGCCCGCCACTTTTCGCCCTGCCACGTTTCGCCCACCACGTTTTCCGGTGAAGCGGTATTTCTTTTTCCTGCAATTGCTAAGTCTCTGTGAGATTGGTGGCCGCTGGCAACAGACAGCCTGCACGGACCACCAGGGACCATCACAGACCACCAGGGACCCTCCCAGACCACCAGGGATCATCACAAACCACCAGGGACCATCACAGACCACCAGGGACCATCACAGACCACCAGGGACCATCACAGACCACCAGGGATCATCACAGACCACCAGGGATCATCACAGACCACCAGGGACCCTCCCAGACCACCAGGGATCATCACAAACCACCAGAGACCATCACAGACCACCAGGGACCATCACAGACCACCAGGGATCATCACAGACCACCAGGGACCATCACAGACCACCAGGAACCATCACAGACCACCATGGACCATCACAGATTGCTTCAAGTGACCACACATCACCAGGGACCATCACAGATTGCTTCAAGTGACCACCAGAGACCTTCACAGACCACCAGGGACTATCACAGACCACCAGAGATCATCACAGACCACCAGGAACCTTCACAAAACACCAGGGACCATCACATACCACCAGGGATCATCACTGACCACCAGGGACCTTCACAGACCACCAGAGGGCCATCACAGACCTCCAGGGAACATCACAGACCACCAGGGACCTTCACAGAACACCAGGGACCATCACAAACCACCAGGGATCATCACAGACCACCAGGGACCCTCCAAGACCACCACAAACTACCACAGACCATTAGGGATCATCACAGACCACCAGGGACAATCACAGACCACCAGAGACCATCACAAACCACCAGGGACCATCACAGACCACCAGGGACCATCACAGACCACCAGGGACCATCACAGACCACCAGGGACCATCACAGACCACCAGGGACCATCACAGACCACCAGGACCATCACAGAACACCAGGGACCATCACAGACCACCAGGGACCATCACAGAACACCAGGGACCATCACAGAACACCAGGGACCCTCCCAGACCACCAGGGACCATCACAGACCACCAGGGACCATCACAGATCACCAGGGACCATCACAGACCACTAGGGACCCTCCCAGACCACCAGGGACCACCAGGGAGGTGTCTCATTAATGGTTCACTTTTGATGTCAGGGTAAACTGAGGTACACTATCTACCAGGTTTTCTGCCCCACAAAAAATCTCCTCAGTTTTATAATCAACTCTGAACGAGCCTTCAATTTTTTCCTTTGATGAATATGTGTAATGAATATGTCTTTGCTGGTGCCCTCCAGCCTTCAATCTCTCTCTCTCTTTCTCTCTCTAAAACATTTATAGTCCTGGCGAAATGTGCTTCTAAATGCACAGAGGAACCCACTTACAATGATCACAACAGTGATGTTCTGAATGACGGAGTGGATACCAAGAACCTTCAAAACAAGACACACCCATCCCTCACCATTCCCATATATATTTTTTCCACCATCCATCTTCGCCTCCTTCACATCATTTTTGTTATAATATATATATAAAATAATCTTTTCACTCTATAATGTTACTGTAACCATGAACGAGTGGAATTGATCAATAACAACACTTCGCTACCCAGGGTTCGAACCCATGTTGTACTGGCCCGTCATTGTGAGCGAGAACCACATGACGCCTTTACCCACAGAACCACCCAATCCTACAAGAATCAAGCACACAGCTGTGTGTTTTACCCTGGTCCCAGGACATACGGGGGTGTGGGACCAAGGTTAAACACAGCTCTGTGCTGGGTGCTTGGTTCTTGTAGGATTGGGTGGTTCTGTGGGTAAAGGCGTCATGTGGTTCTCGCTCACAATGACGGGCCAGTACAACATGGGTTCGAACCCTGGCTAGCGCAGTGTTGTTATTGATATATATAATGTTTCTTTTTGTGGTGGTCGTCGTTAACCTCATTATTATATAGATGAATGGTTCAGAGAACCGACAAGTTATAAATTAGACACATATGCAACATTTGGGTATCTTTATTGAGGAAACGTTTCGCCACACAGTGGCTTCATCAGTCCAATACAAAGTAGAAAGGTGTAAGGAGAGTAGGAGTTTTGAGGTAATCAGTCCCTCGGCCTGGATGGTACCACTATGACCCCGCCTCCTGCTGCTTCACCTTACCTAACTACAGTATATAAGTCACCTCTACGGACATATGCTGTCATTTCTACAAGATTGATGGACTGAACACATCGACTCCAGGCCGAGGGACTGATTACCTCAAAACTCCTACTCTCCTTACACCTTTCTACTTTGTATTGGACTGATGAAGCCACTGTGTGGCGAAACGTTTCCTCAATATAGATACCCAAATGTTGCATATGTGTCTAATTTATAACTTGTCGGTTCTCTGAACCATTCATCTATACCCTGTCTGACACAGCAACATCTTGGGATCTTAATACAAACGAATTCTTCAACACTTGTCCAACCTTTGGACGAAGACCTACTTAGACTAGTGGATGGTACCACTATGACCCCGCCTCCTGCTGCTTCACCTCACCTGACTACAGTATATAAGTCACCTCTACGGACATGCTGTCATTTCTACAAGATTGATGGACTGAACACATCGACTCCAGGCCGAGGGACTGATTACCTCAAAACTCCTACTCTCCTTACACCTTTCTACTTTGTATTGGACTGATGAAGCCACTGTGTGGCGAAACGTTTCCTCAATAAAGATACCCAAGTGTTGCATATGTGTCTAATTTATAACCTCATTATTCCACCAGTCATTTCCCTTCCCGGCTGCACCCGCCCTTTGTCAACCACCAACCAAGTTACGTTACGTTAGTGCCTAGAGGATGCCAAGGGGTCTTGATTCAAGGCACTGGAACAGCCAGATCAACTCTGGTCATTTCTCGATTCTCCAGGCACTGTTATGACCAGTCCCCTACGCATTTAGCGCTCCCCGTCAGTATAATACTGCTCACTCTGGCAGAGTCAGAAGGCTGTCACCATTACAATTATTCCCAATCACCTAATAATTCCCAATCATTCCTAATAATTCCCAACTACTTAATAATTCCCAATCATTCCTAATAATTCCCAATCATTCCTAATAATTCCCACCCACAATAATTCCCAACCACTTAATAATTCCCAATAATTCCTAATAATTCCCAGTCATTCCAAATAACCAATCATTCCTAATCATTCCCAATCATTTCTAATAATTCTCAATCATTCCTAATCATTCCCAATCATCACTAATTATTCCCATTCAGTCGTAATCATCCATAATCATTCCCAATCATCGTATGGAGGCAATCAATTCCCAGGTGTTAGTAACCTGGTCTGGTTAATTGCATATTGTCCAGCTGTGAGCACCTTGATTACGGCCAGGGGCTCTTGATCACGGGGATTGGAGCTACTTCCACTCTTCCACTGCCTTGGAGGTGTGTGAGCCCTACGAGTTTAGTGCTTTCCTTTTCAATGTAATACAAATACTAATAATAATAATAACAGTAACAGTAATAACAAAAATAATAATAATAATAATAATAATAATAATAATATTATTATTATTATTATTATTATTATTAACACGAATAAAAATATGAAAATGAGTTATATTAACTGGAGAAATGAATATGAGGGTCATATTTGTGGGGAAAATGAAGATGAACATGAGTGTGTCACGTTCACCTGTCATGATTGTGAACATGTGTGTCACGTTCACCTGTCATGATGGTGAACATGTGTGTCACGTTCACCTGTCATGATTGTGAACATGTGTGTCACGTTCACCTGTCATGATGGTGAACATGTGTGTCACGTTCACCTGTCATGATTGTGAACATGTGTGTCACGTTCACCTGTCATGATGGTGAACATGTGTGTCACGTTCACCTGTCATGATGGTGAACATGAGTGTGTCACGTTCACCTGTCATGATGGTGAACATGTGTGTCACGTTCACCTCATGATGGTGAACATGAGTGTGTCACGTTCACCTGTCATGATGGTGAACATGAGTGTGTCACGTTCACCTGTCATGATGGTGAACATGAGTGTATAATGTTCACCTGTCATGATGGTGAACATGTGTGTCACGTTCACCTGTCATGATGGTGAATCATATTTGTAAGTGTTGAAGTATAGTGAAGAGCATGCGATAGTGTACCATCCTGGCTGTGATAGTGTACCATCCTGGCTGTGATAGTGTACCATCCTGGTTGTGATAGTGTACCATCCTGGCTGTGATAGTGTACCATCCTGGCTGTGATAGTGTACCATCCTGGCTGTGGTAGTGTACCATCCTGGCTGTGATAGTGTACCATCCTGGCTGTGATAGTGTACCATCCTGGCTGTGATAGTGTACCATCCTGGCTGTGACAGTGTACCATCCTGGCTGTGATAGTGTACCATCCTGGCTGTGATAGTGTACCATCCTGGCTGTGATAGTGTACCATCCTGGCTGTAATAGTGTTAGTTATCATTTTTGTCCTAGGCACATGTCGATTAGACACTAGGCCTATTGTATGTGTGTGTAAGGAAACACTTGGAAATGTTTCCGCCCCACAATGGCAATATAGGTTATAGCACTGTCTTTCCTGAACTGATGAGTGACACATTTCAGGGTGGAAAAGCTTACAGAAAGGGAGGTTGCATTTTCCTGTTGTCATATGGGCACGGCATTTTCTGGGGTGGTCAAAGTTGCATGTCCCATCTGTTTTCCCAGAAATTCCATGCCTGCAGATACCAAGTGCATAATATTTGCATAGGCCTGTTTGTGTTTGCTTTGTTTTTTTTTTTGACTGTGTTCCCTAATGTATTCCCTATTGGTGCGTGTTTGCCTGTCTCATTTCTATCTTCAGCACTAGTGCTAACATCCCCTTTTGTTTCATCTCCAACACTAGCACCTTCAGGAGCACTGTCCACCAGGACAACACTAACACCTTCAGGAGCACTGTTCTCTAGGACAACTCTAGCACCCTCAGGAGCACTGTCCTCCAGGACAACACTAGCACCCTCAGGAGCACTGTCTTCTAGGACAACACTAGCACCCTCAGGAGCACTGTCCTCCAGGACAACACTAGCACCCTCAGGAGAACTATCCTCCAGGACAACACTAACACCCTCAGGAGCACTGTTTTCTAGGACAACACTAGCTCCCTCAGGAGCACTGTCCTCCAGGACAACACTAGCACCCTCAGGAGCACTGTCTTCTAGGACAACACTAGCACCCTCAGGAGCACTGTCCTCCAGGACAACACTAGCACCCTCAGGAGCACTGTCTTCTAGGACAACACTAGCACCCTCAGGAGCACTGTCCTCCAGGACAACACTAGCACCCTCAGGAGAACTATCCTCCAGGACAACACTAACACCCTCAGGAGCACTGTTTTCTAGGACAACACTAGCTCCCTCAGGAGCACTGTCCTCCAGGACAACACTAGCACCCTCAGGAGCACTGTCTTCTAGGACAACACTAGCACCCTCAGGAGCACTGTCCTCCAGGACAACACTAGCACCCTCAGGAGAACTATCCTCCAGGACAACACTAACACCCTCAGGAGCACTGTTTTCTAGGAAAACACTAGCTCCCTCAGGAGCACTGTTTTCTAGGACAACACTAGCTCCCTCAGGAGCACTGTCCTCCAGTACAACACTAGCACCCTCAGGAGAACTATCCTCCGGGAATTGAACCCGGGTCCTCCGTGCGTGAAGCGAGAGCTTTAGCCACCAGGCCACGTACTATCCTGGCTATGATAGTGTGCTATCCTGGCTGTGATAGTGTCTATCCTGGGTGGCTGTGGAACAATCTATTAGCTACCCTGTGTGGATAGTTTAGAATCTCTGAAGAATTTCGTTGTGGCCGGGTCTATCCTCTACCCCTGCCTAGAATAACCTTGCATTTATCGACCATACCGAGTGGATATATTAATATCTATCGTTTATCCTGGCTGTAGCAGAATCTCTCGACAACAGAACCCACGCCCACAACAGGAAATAACGGTAAACAAACGGAGATATTGACTTGGCTTCTGTTTGCCTCAAGGGCAGTTATTACTCCCGGCGATATTAAACAAAAATGTATTGAGTAAGTAGGAGTGTCAAGAGAAGGAAATTAGGTAGAGGTGGGTGACGTCTCAACATGATGAGGTCCTGGTCTAGAGGGGTGTCAGAGGGAAGGAAAAGGGTGTAAGGGAAGAAATGGGGGTTATTGGTGGTCTTATTTCCTGCGCTGGGTCTTGATGCATGATCGCAGTGGATGTGCCAGGAGGTCTCTCTCTCTCTCTCTCTCTCTTTCTCTGTTTATCTTCGTGTGAAACTCTCCTCCTCACCCCCGGCATTTTGTAACTGGCTTCTTCATCTCATTCTATAGCTTTTCTTATAATTCTCTGTCTCACTGTTCCACATTCAGGGGTTCTTTCTAGCCCTCCTTCTAATTCTCTATCCTACTGTTCCACATTCAGTTCTCTCTATCCCTCCCACAAATTCTCTATTTCACTGTACAGCATTCATTTCTCTCTACCACTCAAGGTCAGGTCTTCAAAAGTCTTGCTTCGTTCACCCTCTACTTCTTGTGTGTCCATCTATCTTTACTTCCACTAAGTACTCATTAACATTGCTACTCCTCTGTCTCCTGTTTCTTCTGCTTTCCCTTGGTATATATTCTGCTGGAAATATAGCGTTTGATATTCTGGCCAGGTTTGTCTCTGTGATAGCTATCATGTCCGGAGTTATAACCCTGGCCTGACAAAATTTGCGAAGCTTGGGGAAGGATAAAGAAGACTGCAGACGGAGTACAGTCTCAAGGAGAATGACCTTTTTTCCATGTTCTAGCATATTTGACTTTTGGCCTCTCTATACCTCTGGGTTTACCCTGGGTACGAACTTCTCTGCCACTCTGCACCTTGTAGTCACCTAATTGTGGTTGCAGGGGTCGATTCACAGCTCCTGGCCCCACCTCTTCACTGGTCGCTACTAGGTCCACTCTTTCCCTGCTCCATGAGCCTTATCATGCATCTTCTTAAAGCTATGTATGGTTCCTGCCTCCACTACATCACTTCCCACACTGTGTGTGACAGTGTGTAATCGAATTAGTCAAAATCAACATACACATACACTCATACACACGCCACATACACTTCCTGGAAAGTTAATTAACTTTGCCTTTAGTATTAATGTCAGGGAAAATGAAAGACATTTGTAAGACTTCACCAGGAGAAATAACTGTTAAGACTGAGGTGGTGATGGAGGGACTGTTGAATATTACCCTGAGTGCTTATATTACCCTGTCACCCACACACTGACTCTACCGTGCTCTGGTGATAGTAGATAGTGACTCTACACACCACTAACACTACTCTCCTGCCCACAGATGGGTTGTTCCATGCTCTGGAGATCCTAGACACTGCTGGGTCCCACCACTTCCCAGCCATGAGGGAACTATCCATCAGATCCGGCCGAGCCTTCGTTATAGTCTTCGCTGTTAACAACGAACAAAGTTTCTACGAGGCCCAGTCTCTGTGGAACCTTATCACTAATATCAAAGGTAAGCCTTACCTTCTACAGGAGGGCCTTACCTTCTACAGGAGGGCCTCACCTTCTACAGGAGGGCCTTACTTTCTACAGGAGGGCCTTACCTTCTACAGGAGGGGCAAGCTACCTAGAGGTAGGAATTATTTAATTAAGGTAGGCTCTACAACGTAGATCAGCGTAAGAAGTCAGTCACACATGAACGCAAAAATCACACATTCGAGTTGGGGGGAAAAAAATTCTCGCCTCAATCAGAGTCTCTCTTCAGCAGATCAATGATAACAAACATTTAACACAAACATTTAACATAAATATTTAACCCATTTTTGGGAGCATTTATACATTTTTTTAATAAAATGTAGTATTATATTATTATTATTATTATTATTATATTATTATTATTAGTGTAAGTATTACATATCATCATTGTGTGGGCAGGTATGGAAGGCGCGCCCGTGGTGGTCGTGGGTAACAAGGTTGACCTGGATCGCGAGAGAGTAGTCAGCTTTCAAAGAGCCCAGACGTGGGTCGACACAGACATGACCAATGCCTCGTACCTGGAGACTTCAGCCAAGTACAACATTAACGTGGGAGAGTTGTTTAAGCAGCTCCTCATACGTACCTACGGCCTGGCTAATAATGAAATGGTGAGAGAGGTGATTCTATGCTTCTGTATGGTAATTGCAGTTATGTGTGCCTAAGTACGTTACTAGCTATGATAATTGTACTTATGTGTACCTGTGCCTAAATAATCCTACTAATTCCAGGCGCCGACAGGAGCAAGGGGACGCCTCAAATCCCTGGGAAACATTATGGACGTGGTAAGAAGGCGTTCCTTCAGCCTGGCTCAGGCAGCATCCTGCAGCGCCATCCCAGACCATCCTGACATCCGTGACCAAAGATGCTGCATCCTGTAGGACTCAACTCTCAACATCCTGCAAGACTACGAGGGGCATCACTGTCTAATGATGTTCTGACAGCGTCAACGATGTCTAGCTGTCTAAGATGTCAGAGAGGAGGCTATCATCTAGGCAGGAGGAAATTAGGGACTTCACAAGGCTTCTGAAAATTAAAGGGACTTCTGAGGACCTCTAGGGACATCTAAGGACCTTTGAGGCATTGGGGCTAGTCATTACAATCCTTATAAAACAGTGAGGAGTGAAATCATAGCATATATATATATATATATATATATATATATGTTTATTTATTTATGGGTGTATATATACAGTATTTTATTATGTATAACCCTTATACATAGTTTCCTTAGTTACTACAATCTAATCTATATATATATATATATATATATATATATATATATATATATATATATATATATATATATATATATATATATATATATATATAGTTTGTACACGAGACATGTTCCTTCATTAACTTGTATGTTTGGTAACACTGCTGAACACTCGCTTAGAGACTAGCATTATATCTAACACATTTGCTAACACCAGTAGTTGATAAACCTCACTGTTGAATCACACTAACTTTTACAAGTGTAAAATATTGATGATCATTGATGCCCTTGTTTACCAACATCCATCAACGCCTAAGTCAACTTAATTATTTCGTTAAGTGTCCAAAGATTTTCCTGGTTACTCTCTCAACCCTCCCTCACACTTTGTTCACTTTTGTTAAGTACGAACTCCATCAGGTACTGACGTACAGCATTTAACCCGTCCTCCTAACACAACGTGCATTAAACACCTCTGAAAAACCTGTGTGGTTAGCCGGACTGCTGAGATCCTCCAGTCTTCATGAAGCTGTGGGAGTGGTCCTCCAGTCTTCATGAAGCTGTGGGACTGGTCCTCCAGTCTTCTTGAAGCTGTGGGACTGATCCTCCAGTCTTCCTGAAGCTCTGGAAGTGGTCTTCCAGTCTTCTTGAAGCTCTGGAAGTGGTCTTCCAGTCTTCTTGAAGCTGTGGGACTGGTCTTCCAGTCTTCCTGAAGCTGTGGGACTGGTCCTCCAGTCTTCTTGAAGCTCTGGAAGTGGTCTTCCAGTCTTCTTGAAGCTCTGGAAGTGGTCTTCCAGTCTTCTTGAAGCTGTGGGAGTGGTCTTCCAGTCTTCCTGAAGCTGTGGGACTGGTCCTCCAGTCTTCCTGAAGCTGTGGGACTGGTCTTCCAGTCTTCCTGAAGCTGTGGGACTGGTCTTCCAGTCTTCCTGAAGCTGTGGGACTGGTCTTCCAGTCTTCCTGAAGCTGTGGGAGTGGTCTTCCAGTCTTCCTGAAGCTGTGGGACTGGTCCTCCAGTCTTCCTGAAGCTGTGGGACTGGTCTTCCAGTCTTCCTGAAGCTGTGGGACTGGTCTTCCAGTCTTCCTGAAGCTGTGGGACTGGTCTTCCAGTCTTCCTGAAGCTGTGGGACTGGTCTTCCAGTCTTCCTGAAGCTGTGGGACTGGTCTTCCAGTCTTCATGAAGCTGTGGGACTGGTCTTCCAGTCTTCATGAAGCTGTGGGACTGGTCTTCCAGTCTTCCTGAAGCTGTGGGACTGATCTTCCAGTCTTCCTGAAGCTGTGGGACTGGTCTTCCAGTCTTATTGAAGCTGTGGGACTGGTCTTCCAGCCTTATTGAAGCTGTGGGACTGGTCTTCCAGTCTTATTGAAGCTGTGGGACTGGTCTTCCAGTCTTCCTGAAGCTGTGGGACTGGTCGTCCAGTCTTCATGAAGCTGTGGGACTGGTCTTCCATTCTTCATGAAGCTGTGGGAGTGGTCTTCTAGTCTTCATGAAGCTGTGGGAGTGGTCTTCTAGTCTTCATGAAGCTGTGGGACTGGTCTTCTAGTCTTCATGAAGCTGTGGGACTGGTCTTCCAGTCTTCATGAAGCTGTGGGACTGGTCTTCCAGTCTTCATGAAGCTGTGGGACTGGTCTTCTAGTCTTATTGAAGCTGTGGGACTGGTCTTCCAGTCTTCCTGAAGCTGTGGGACTGGTCTTCCAGTCTTCATGAAGCTGTGGGACTGGTCTTCCAGTCTTCATGAAGCTGTGGGACTGGTCTTCCAGTCTTCCTGAAGCTGTGGGACTGGTCTTCCAGTCTTCCTGAAGCTGTGATACTGGTCTTCCAGTCTTATTGAAGCTGTGGGACTGGTCTTCCAGTCTTATTGAAGCTGTGGGACTGGTCTTCCAGTCTTATTGAAGCTGTGGGACTGGTTTTCCAGTCTTCCTGAAGCTGTGGGACTGGTCGTCCAGTCTTCATGAAGCTGTGGGACTGGTCTTCCAGTCTTCATGAAGCTGTGGGAGTGGTCTTCTAGTCTTCATGAAGCTGTGGGAGTGGTCTTCTAGTCTTCATGAAGCTGTGGGACTGGTCTTCCAGTCTTCATGAAGCTGTGGGACTGGTCTTCCAGTCTTCATGAAGCTGTGGGACTGGTCTTCTAGTCTTCATGAAGCTGTGGGACTGGTCTTGAAGCTGTGGGACTGGTCTTGAAGCTGTGGGACTGGTCTTGAAGCTGTGGGACTGGTCTTGAAGCTGTGGGACTGGTCTTGAAGCTGTGGGACTGGTCTTGAAGCTGTGGGACTGGTCTTGAAGCTGTGGGACTGGTCTTGAAGCTGTGGGACTGGTCTTGAAGCTGTGGGAGTGGTCTTGAAGCTGTGGGACTGGTCTTGAAGCTGTGGGACTGGTCTTGAAGCTGTGGGACTGGTCTTGAAGCTGTGGGACTGGTCTTGAAGCTGTGGGAGTGGTCTTCCAGTCTTCTCGAAGCCATGGGAGAGGCAGGTCTTGCATTCATGTATGGTTAACCAAACTAGTAAGACCTCCCAGTCTTCTTGAAGCCATGGGAGAGGCAGGTCTTGCATTCATGTATGGTTAACCAAACTAGTAAGACCTCCCAGTCTTCTCGAAGCTATGGGAGAGGCAGGTCTTGCATTCATGTATGGTTAACCAAACTAGTAAGACCTTCCAGTCGTCTCGAAGCTATGGGAGAGGCAGGTCTTGCATTCATGTATGGTTAACCAAACTAGTAAGACCTCCCAGTCTTCTTGAAGCCATGGGAGAGGCAGGTCTTGCATTCATGTATGGTTAACCAAACTAGTAAGACCTCCCAGTCTTCTCGAAGCTATGGGAGAGGCAGGTCTTGCATTCATGTATGGTTAACCAAACTAGTAAGACCTTCCAGTCGTCTCGAAGCTATGGGAGAGGCAGGTCTTGCATTCATGTATGGTTAACCAGGCTAGCAAGACCTTCCAGTCTTCTTCAAATTCCCACCACAAATGCTAAGCTGAAGGTCGCGTTTACACCACAAAATCCACCTTGCAACCTCTTCTTCTTCCACCAAGAGTAATATTATTACCCATCTTAATGTACGAAACTTAGGTTAGTCCGTAACTTAACTGACTTTGTCTGTCATAATGAACTTCCAGTATCATGTGAATACAATACAGTATTATGTGAATACAATACAGTATTATGTGTATACAATACTTATTTGTTAAATTATTATATATAATACAACATGAATGCAATACTTCTTTAATAGAGTACTTTGTGAATACAATACTCATACAATACAGTATTATGTAAATACAGTACCTACTGTATATAAAGGTATTATGTAGATACAATATTTATATAATTCAAACTGAAAAAAACACAATAAGTCATTTAATATATATATATGGAGATACAAATTAAGGTCAGCAAGTTTGTGTGTACCGGAGGTCAGTATTTCTCTGCTTAAATGAGCTGAGAGCTTGCTTAAATGAGCTGAGAGCTTGCTTAAATGAGCTGAGAGCTTGCTTAAATGAGCTGAGAGCTTGCTTAAATCCCTTATTTTAGGGGATTGAAATATCTTTATGTGTCAGTAAACAGGTAACGTACAGCCTTGATGACCCTCCTGTAGTAGACAGGTTTCAAACCTTGCCAATTAACCATGGTAAATGAGCTTTGGGAAGTTCGATAAACCTTGTATAACCTTGCTATAGTTTGCCCTCAATTGTGATAAATATTATGTAAGGGGAGTTAGGCATACTGCTTTACATATCAGTAGGTATAATGTGTGTTTAGTGCCGTTTAGGCCTATAGGGCTGTTACAACAAAGTCCTTTCGTAATGTAGTGTTGATCTGTGATTAAGTACATGCTGTTTGGGGTCATATGTGTGTGTGTGTGTGTTTACTCACCTATTTGTGGTTGCAGGGGTTGAGCCATAACTCCTGGCCCCGCCTCTTCGCTGGTCGCTACTAGGTCCACTCTCTCCCTGTTCCATGAGCTTTATACAACTCTTCTTAAAGCTGGTGTGTGTGTGTGTGTGTGTGTGTGTGTGTGTGTGTGTGTGTGTGTGTGTGCCACTTGTAGACAAATGGTTCAGAGAACCGACAGGATGATGAATAAGACGCTTGTGAATCTTCATTGTGGCAACGTTTTCGCCAGCCAATGGCTTCATCAGTCCAATACAGAGAAGAACAGTTGAATATCAGAGGGAATTTGAGGTAATCAGTCCCTCAACTTGGAGTCGATATGATCAGTCTATCAATCTCGAGGGACTGATTACCTCAAACTCCTTCTGACCTTCATCAATTCGTCTCTGTATTGGACTGAGGAACCACTGGTGGGCGAAACGTTACCACAGGTATATAAGTCATCACACAAGGCTTCACTGCCATCATTACATTACTTAAGAGAGACTGTCACACTAGATGTGGTGCGAGAAGGTATCCCTGTATTTCCTAAGTCTAGTGATCCAAGAAAGGTATCCCCCCACACTCTGTATACCCAGCCCTCTCTACCTCAGTGATCCAAGAACGGTATCCCTGTATCCTATACACCCAGCCCTCTCTGTCTCAGTGATCCAAGAAAGGTATCCCTCCATCCTATATACCCAGCCTCCTCTACCTCAGTGATCCAAGAAAGGTATCCCTCCGTCCTATATACCCAGCCTCTATCTCAGTGATCCAAGAAAGGTATCCCTCCATCCTATATACCCAGCCTCCTCTACCTCAATGATCCAGGAAAGGTATCCCTAAATCCTATATACCCAGCCTCCTCTACCTCAATGATCCAAGAAAGGTATCCCTCCATCCTATATAACCAGCCTCCTCTTCATCAATGATCCAAGAAAGGTATCCCTCCATCCTATATTATCAGGAAACCTAAATTTCTAAACTCTCAATGATCCAAGAAAGGTATCCTAAGATCCTATATCAGCCTCTGAAGTCCTTCAAACCTATCCCCAGCTCTGTTATAATGATCCAACCGAAAGGATCCTATCCTGGATATCAACTGAGGCATCCACTTAGCTTCATATGATCCAGGAAAGTCTGTCTTAAATACCACTACTTATCATGAGATCCAGAGGACTACCATCTATACTTCACAACATTTCCTCTAAAAGGTTTCCATGTAGAAGGATACCTGTTTCTTGATGGATGTTAAATATATTTCAACTTTCTCAATGAAAAGAAAGTAAATTACGGATAAGATACATCAGCTCTGAAGGTTTCAAACCTATCCCACGAGGCGTTCTCGAGTTATAAATGAAAACCTTGGAGGAGGAGACAAAATATTCTGGCAACAACTTGAGGGATACCACTTGAGGGATATCTGATGTATGCGTGCACGTCTGTCTTAAAGGTACCACTTAACGTTATCACTTGAGGAATACCACTTGAGGGATACCTAATGTATACTT
>WNWK01010815.1:0-22500 GCA_009830355.1 Cherax destructor | reverse complement strand
GGCCCTGGGGGGCGTTGACCCCCGAAACCCTCTCCAGGTATACTCCAGGATCAAAAACTGACTGCTTTCTCTTGAACTACAGTTCCGTGGATCAAGAGCCCTCCCGCAGCATCAAGCTACCTCACATAGGAGCTGTGACTCGACCCCTGCAACCACAAATAGGTGAGTAAACACCAATGTATTATCACCCATTGGTGAATTTGGATTCCCCCTCCCCTCCCCTCTCCTCTCCCCCGTCATGAAGGCTCTTGATCCAAGGAAGTATGACCCTAGTAGGTTTAGCGCTTCTTTTTGATTATACTAATAACTGATCCAAGGAAGGGTGGAGCTGCCCTTACCTTTCCAAGTTCGATCTGTACGACCCCTACGGGTTTAGACCTCCCCATTAAGTAATAATAATAATAATAATAATACTATGAAACTTGGAAGTGTACAGTACAGTTAAAGTTTCTATATAAGATAATGTAACAGTCCCCAAACTGTTCAAAGCTTTGGTCAGTTATATTCTTCCCCGGAGTCCCGGGAGCTAGAGCTCAATAAAAGTACAATAAGCTTTACTGGCTCTCAACTGCCTTAACAAAAACATAAAAACAGGCTTTATAAAATTTTGTGAAATAAAGGACCGTCAGTATAATCCTATTATAGTATATTTTTGTACGTTTTTCGCTGTTATATGAGTGTAAAAAGACTAAAAACACTCTTTTTATCAATCTCAAACTTTTCAACATTGCAAATTTTCGCCAACTAGCATAAACAACTGATTTTTTTTAATAGGGATCATAACTAGCCACAGGTGCCAAGTGTAAATTGAAAATCGAGATATACATTAACAATTTAACCCACCGAGTGTTAACTGACATAGTAGAAAACAATACAACTAATAACGTTAATGTCTTCAGTGTTTGCGCATAATTGTAAAGATAACTGAAGTTGTTATTAGAGCAACAATGTAAGTTTGGCAGAGTTGCACTGAGTGTAGAGGGAGGGGTAACAACTGACAACACGTGCTGACTTTCTCACCCATCATTGCTGCCTTATTTGCCTTCTCTAGCCTCTAGATTGATGGTGTAGCTGTCAACTACCTTGTGATTGATGCTCTCAGAGGCTAGCACAGGCGGTGAATTGATGGTAAGAGAGAATTGATGAAGGTGGCGTGGTTGGTGACTTGTCTTGTTTATCTCCCTACACCCTAGATGGAGGTTCCTCCACCCTAGATGGAGGTTAACCCACCCTAGATGGTGGTTCCTCCACCCTAGATGGAGGTTCCTCCACCCTAGATGGTGGTTCTTCCACCCTAGATGGAGGTTAATCCACCCTAGATGGTGGTTCCTCCACCCTAGATGGAGGTTCCTCCACCCTAGATGGAGGTTCCTCCACCCTAGATGGAGGTTCCTCCACCCTAGATGGTGGTTCTTCCACCCTAGATGGAGGTTAATCCACCCTAGATGGAGGTTCCTCCACCCTAGATGGTGGTTCCTCCACCCTAGATGGAGGTTCCTCCACCCTAGATGGAGGTTCCTCCACCCTAGATGGTGGTTCTTCCACCCTAGATGGAGGTTAATCCACCCTAGATGGTGGTTCCTCCACCCTAGATGGTGGTTCCTCCACCCTAGATGGTGGTTCCTCCACCCTAGATGGTGGTTCCTCCACCCTAGATGGTGGTTAATCCACCCTAGATGGTGGTTAATCCACCCTAGATTGTGGTTAATCCACCCTAGATGGTGGTTAATCCACCCTAGATGGTGGTTAATCCACCCTACATGGTTAATCCACCCTAGATGGTGGTTCCTCCACCTTAGATGGTTAATCCACCCTAGATGGTGGTTCCTCCACCTTAGATGGTTAATCCACCCTAGATGGAGGTTCCTCCACCCTAGATGGAGGTTCCTCCACCCTAGATGGTGGTTCCTCCACCCTAGATGGTGGTTCCTCCACCCTAGATGGTGGTTCCTTCACCCTAGATGGTGGTTCCTCCACCCTAGATGGTGGTTCCTCCACCCTAGATGGTGGTTCCTCCACCCTAGATGGTGGTTCCTCCACCCTAGATGGTGGTTCCTCCACCCTAGATGGTGGTTCCTCCACCCTAGATGGTGGTTCCTCCACCCTAGATGGTGGTTAATCCACCCTAGATGGTGGTTCCTCCACCCTAGATGGTGGTTCCTCCACCCTAGATGGAGGTTCCTCCACCCTAGATGGTGGTTAATCCACCCTAGATGGTGGTTAATCCACCCTAGATGGTGGTTAATCCACCCTAGATGGTTAATCCACCCTAGATGGTGGTTAATCCACCCTAGATGGTGGTTAATCCACTCTAGATGGTGGTTAATCCACCCTAGATGGAGGTTAATCCACCCTAGATGGTGGTTAATCCACCCTAGATGGAGGTTAATCCACCCTAGATGGTGGTTAATCCACCCTAGATGGTTAATCAACCCTAGATGGTGGTTAATCCACTCTAGATGGTGGTTAATCCACCCTAGATGGTGGTTAATCCACCCTAGATGGTGGTTAATCCACCCTAGATGGTTAATCCACCCTAGATGGTTAATCCACCCTAGATGGTGGTTAATCCACCCCAGATAGTTAATCCACCCCAGATGGTTAATCCACCCCAGATGGTTAATCCACCCCAGATGGTTAATCCACCCTAGATGGAGGTTCCTCCACCCTAGATGGTGGTTCCTCCACCCTAGATGGAGGTTCCTCCACCCTAGATGGTGGTTCCTCCACCCTAGATGGTGGTTCCTCCACCCTAGATGATGGTTCCTCCACCCTAGATGGTGGTTCCTCCACCCTAGATGGTGGTTCCTCCACCCTAGATGGTGGTTCCTCCACCCTAGATGGTGGTTCCTCCACCCTAGATGATGGTTCCTCCACCCTAGATGGTGGTTCCTCCACCCTAGATGATGGTTCCTCCACCCTAGATGGTGGTTCCTCCACCCTAGATGATGGTTCCTCCACCCTAGATGGTGGTTCCTCCACCCTAGACGGTAGTTCCTCCACCCTAGATTGTGGTTCCTCTTCCCTAGATGGAGATTAATCCACCCTAGATGGAGGTTCTTCCACCCTAGATGTTGGTTCCACTACCCTAGATGGTTCCACGACCCTAGATGGTGGTTCCACTACCCTAGATGGTGGTTCCACTACCCTAGATGGTGGTTCTACTACCCTAGATGGTGGTTCCACTACCCTAGATGGTGGTTCCACTACTTTAGATGGTGGTTCCACTACCATAGATGGTGGTTCCACTACCCTAGATGGTGGTTCCTCTACCCTAGATGGTGGCTCCACTACCCTAGATGGTGGTTCCACTACCCTAGATGGTGGTTCCACTACCCTAGATGGTGGTTCCTCTACCCTAGATTTTGGTTCCACTACCCTAGATGGTGGTTCCACTACCCTAGATGGAGGTTAATCCACCCTAGATGGAGGTTAACCCACCATAGATGGAGGTTAATCCACCTTAAATGAAGGTTAATCCACCCTAGATGGAGGTTACTCCACCCTAGATGGTGGTTCCATTACCCTTGACGGTGGTTCCTCTAGATGGAGGTTAATCCACCCTAGATGGAGGTTAACCCACCATAGATGGAGGTTAATCCACCTTAAATGAAGGTTAATCCACCCTAGATGGAGGTTACTCCACCCTAGATGGTGGTTCCATTACCCTTGACGGTGGTTCCTCTAGATGGAGGTTAATCCACCCTAGATGGAGGTTAATCCACCCTAGATGGAGGTTAATCCACCCTAGATGGTGGTTCCTCCACCCTAGATGGAGGTTAATTCACCCTAGATGGTGGTTCCTCCACCCTAGATGGTGATTCCTCCACCCTAGATGGTGGTTCCTCCACCCTAGATGGTGGTTCCTCCACCCTAGATGGAGGTTCCTCCACCCTAGATGGAGGTTCCTCCACCCTAGATGGAGGTTCCTCCACCCTAGATGGAGGTTCCTCCACCCTAGATGGTGGTTCCTCCACCCTAGATGGTGGTTCCTCCACCCTAGATGGTGGTTCCTCCACCCTAGATGGTCGTTCCTCCACCCTAGATTAAGGTTCCTCTACCCTAGATGGAGGTTCCTCTACCCTAGATGGAGGTTCCTCTACCCTAGATGGAGGTTCCTCTACCCTAGATGGAGGTTCCTCTACCCTAGATGGATGATCCTTCACCCTAGAGACCAACATCCATCAGTCTTTTATAGCGACTAGAGAAAACATTCACTCTTAACTTTTTTGAGTTGTCCTGGTGGGTGATTTAAACTGTGTATGATAATTGTACTTATATGTACCTGTACCTAAATAAACTTACTCAAAACACTCATCAACAAACAACTATGGGACTGCCTTATAATAATAATAATAATATAATAATGTTTTATTTTGATTTCTACAATAGTATCCTCACTACAGATAATTGGGATTCTGATAAAACAAATCAACACAAAATTCACTGAATGTCATTCTAAATTATCCTCACATCAGCATATACCTGGGTATTAAAATAGCGCTTGTTGCCAAGGGTATGGAAAAAAATTGCCACTGTCACATTGGACTAAAATACAAAATCTGCAGTAGCTTTAACGTCCCGGTCAACACCGAAAATCCTTATTGAAGGAAATGAATCTATCCTTCGTCAGATAGCCTGATTGTCTCCCATTGCTCAGGTACTGTATATAACCCCTGTGGGTTTAGTGCCCCATCTCCATAAATATGATGATAATAATAATGCTAACATAACAGGTATGATAGGGTGGATAGGGGGGCAATGTGGCAGATGTTGCAGGTGTATGGAATAGGAGGTAGGTTACTGAAAGCAGTGAAGAGTTTTTATGAGGATAGTGAGGCTCAGGTTAGAGTGTGTAGGAGGGAGGGGGACTATTTCCCAGTAAAAGTGGGCCTTAGACAAGGATGTGTGATGTCACCGTGGTTGTTCAATATATTTATAGATGGAGTTGTAAGAGAAGTGAATGCGAGGGTCTTGGCAAGAGGTGTTGGGCTAAAAGATAAAGAATCAAATACAAAGTGGGAGTTGTCACAGTTGCTTTTTGCTGATGACACTGTGCTTTTGGGAGATTCTGAAGAGAAGTTGTAGAAGTTGGTGGATGAATTTGGTAGGGTAAGTAAAAGAAGAAAGTTGAAAGTGAATATAGGAAAGAGTAAGGTGATGAGGATAACAAAAAGATTAGGTGACAAAAGATTGGATATCAGATTGGAGCGAGAGAGTATGGAGGAGGTGAATGTATTCAGATATTTGGGAGTGGATATGGCAGCAGATGGGTCTATGAAGGATGAGGTGAATCATAGAATTGATGAGGGAAAAAGAGTGAGTGGAGCACTGCAGAGTCTGTGGAGACAAAGAACTTTGTCCATGGAAGTAAAGAGGGAAATGTATGAGAGTATACTTATACCAACACACTTATATGGGTGTGAAGCATGGGTGATGAATGTTGCAACGAGGAGAAGGCTGGAGGCAGTGGAGATGTCATGTCTGAGGTCAATGTGTGGTGTGAATATAATGCAGAGAATTCGGAGTTTGGAAATTAGGAGGAGGTGCGGGATTACCAAAACTATCATCCAGAGGGCTGAGGAGGGGTTGTTGAGGTGGTTCGGACATGTAGAGAGAATGGAACGAAACAGAATGACTTTGAGAGAGTATAAATCTGTAGTGGAGGGAAGGCGGGGTAGGGGTTGGCCTAGG
The DNA here is from genome assembly GCA_009830355.1 of Cherax destructor. Classification (NCBI taxonomy): domain Eukaryota; kingdom Metazoa; phylum Arthropoda; class Malacostraca; order Decapoda; family Parastacidae; genus Cherax; species Cherax destructor. Next base: position 16,806 of record WNWK01010815.1, on the reverse strand, counting down.
AAAGGTTGGAGGGAGGGGGTAAAAGAGGCTTTGTGTGCGAGGGGCTTGGATTTCCAGCAAGCATGCATGAGCGTATTTGATAGGAGTGAATGGAGACAAATGGTTTTTAATACTTGACGTGCTGTTGGAGTGTGAGCAAAGTAACATTTATGAAGGGATTCAGGGAAACCGGCAGGCCGGACTTGAGTCCTGGAGATGGGAAGTACAGTGTCTGCACTCTGAAGGAGGGGTGTTAATGTTGCAGTTTTATAACTAGTGTAAAGCACCCCTCTGGCAAGACAGTGATGGAGTGAATGATGATGAAAGTTTTTCTTTTTCGGGCTACCCTGCCTTGGTGGGAATTGGCCGATGTGTTAATAATAATAAAAAATAACAGAAACTACAGCAAATAAAGAGTAAAAGCTATGGGGGTCATCTCAAGATTAGGCCCTTTAAAAAACTTTAAAAATTATGCAAATTGTTAGGTAAAAACATTCAGTTGATTCAACTAGAGCACCTATAGTGTTCCAGAAACCTCTTTAGTTCATTTATTTGTGAAGTCAGAGTCAGGGGCCCAAGACTGTTAACTACCTCCCAGCATACATAAGGGGGATTACCAATAGACCCCTGACTGCCTTCAAGAAGGTGCTGGACAGGTACCTAAAGTCCTGACCAACCGGGCTGTGGTTTATAAATCAGTTTGCATGCATCCAGCAGTAACATCCTAGTCGATCAAGCTCTGATCCACCCCGAGGCCTGGTCACGGACAGGGCCGTGGGGGCATTGGCCCCCGAACTCCATCTAGGTATATATAGCTCACTGTACCTTACACCTGCTTCCCCTGTTCACCTAGCAGTAGATAAGGTGTTACTGTGTAGTAGACACAGTGCTGTATTACTCTTATGGATTTAGTGCTTAATTATGATTATAATAATATGTAATGTGTGGTAGACTGTTTTTGGTTGCATCTTGGGGAAGAGGATGAAAGGGTCCTAACAGAAATAAGCCACAATGATTATATTTGTGTTCATAGCTCACTGTGGCTATTAATTCAAAGATCAACAGAATACGGCTATTATTGAATCTTTACTTACCAAATTAAACAACTCCCAATAAAAGTGCCATTATGTGCTGCGTTACCCCTACAAATTTAATGCTTTCTCCTGAATGTTAGTTATTATTTTGAGGGTCATTCAGTCGATAGTTCCTGAAAAATTCCTTATCTGATGTCATTAATAATAATAATAACTATTTATTTCTACAAGTACAGTATATGATACAGCTTTACATTGATTATGTTTCAGGTCTTACTAAACATAGCAAAAACTTTAATTACTGTAGTATTGAAGTGTTTCTAGGCCACTAAATTAAAAATACAGTGGTACCTCGGTTAACGATATTTTTTCATTCCAGAATGCTGTTCAAGTGCCATTACCAAATGAATTTATCCCCATTAGGAATAATGTAAAATAGACTAGTCCTTTTAGACCCCAAAAATACACTTACAAAAGCATTTATAAAAATAAACTTACATAAAAGGGTGAGTTTGGGGACCATCGTTAACCGAGGTACCACCGTACTGTATTAAAAATGACCGATTGTATCATGACTCAATCTTTAAAGAAACATTAATACAGTAGATATTACAGTTAGCACACACTATCACATTACTTTAGATTCAATGCTAAAAAGTACAGTACAGTAGAACCCCTGTATCTGCAGATTCAGTGTTCATGGTTTCAGTTATCCATGGTTTCCTGTGGCTCGAAAATAAACCTTAATTTTGTTTAATAATAGCCACAAAGCACAAAAATAGTAATGGTGGCATTTCTTCAAAGCCTTAGAGAAGCAGTGCAATGCTTTTCATAAGTGAAAAAGTACTAATTCTCCACTTAGTGTGTGTGTAATTTATCATTTAAACTTCATCATAGGCAAAAAACGACATTTATACCATATTTCGTGGCTTATTAGACACATTTTTTCAATAAAATGTCTCCAAAAACCACCCTATGTCCTATAAACTGAAGGTCAGTGATGGGAGCTATAAGTTTGGGGTGTGGGGTGGGCTGTACCTCTCCCAGTTACGTCTGATGCCGAGCCATTGAAACTAAAACGAGTCATATAAGCTGCGAAATACGGTACCTATATAGGGTTTGCTACTACATATCTAGGGTTTCGGGTATCCATGGTAGGTCTTGGAACGTATCACCCATGGATATGGGGGGACTACTGTATTCTTGTTTTAAGATGGTATACTAATAAAATTGATATTCCTTAGTGAAGCAGTGACATAAACTGGACGACAATGGGAACTCCTTCAAAGAAGTGTGAGATGAACTTCCATCAGCTTCACAGGTATTATATGTACAGTGGTACCTCGACTTACGATGGTCCCCAAACTCACCCTTTTATGTAAGTTTATTTTTTTAAACGCTTTTGTAAGTGTAATTTTGGGGATCTAAAAGGACTAGTCTATATTATATCATTCCTTAAGGGGATAAATTCGTTTGGTAATGGCACTTGAACAGTATTCTGGAATGAAAAAATATCGTAAGTCGAGGTACCACTGTATATGTATGTACAGTGGACCCCCGAGTAACGTAAAAACTTCATTCCAGAAGCCTGCTCAAGTGCCATTACCGAACGAATTTACTCCCTTAAGGAATAATGTCACGTAGGTTAGTCTATTTCAGACCCCCAAAAATACACTTCCACAAGCACTTACAATATTATACTTACATAATTGTAGGATTTCCGGGGTGTTCGTTACTCGGGGGTCCACTGTACATGTACTATATATATACAGTGGTACCCCGAGTTTCGGCCATAATTCATTCCAGAAGGCTGTTCGAGTGCCGTTACCGAACGAATTTGTTCCCATAAGGAATAATGTAAATTAGATTAGTCTGTTTCAGACCCCCAAAAATACACTTACAAAAGCACTTACAATAATACACTTACATAATTGTTCGAGTTGGGAGCTATATGAAACTCGGGGTACCACTGTACATATATGTATATGCATTTTTTAACGTTTGAATATGATAATACTATACAGTACGTACTGACAAGTTAATAAGTAAGGCGCGTGTGTAACAGTTAGGTAATTTTATTTTGAAATGTTTCGCCTACACAGTAGGCTTCTTCACTCAAGTACACAGGTGTTAGCAGAAGCAATAGAGATGTAAAGACGATGTCATCAGTCCATCACCCTTGAAGACTTAGTTTTGAGGTGGTCAGTCCCTCAGCCTGGAGAAGAGTATTGCTCTATAGTCTGGAACAATGTTCCAATGATGGATGGACTGATTGCATCTTCTGTACAGTTCTACTGATTCTGCTGCCGTCTACTGTGTATGCAAAACATTTCTGAATAAAGTTACCAAACTGTTGCACATGTGTCTTACTTATCAACTAAAGATAAGTGACTTTAAATATAATTTTCATCCCTGTCTTAATACCATTGCTGCAACTCCTATTCTTTTTTAAGGATGAATCGCTTCATGCTGGTTGAAAGCTTTTGATACAAGGAATTAGAAATTCCTTTCCCTTGGATCACACTTGACTACCTCCAGGTGCTTCATAACCCCTGTGGGTTCAGTACATCGCCCCGAATATAATAACATATGATATAGGAATGTATGAAATGCCAGAAGTATGATTTCTTGGCAGTGTTTTAGGATATTCGATATAGGAATGTATGAAATGCCAGAAGTATGATTTCTTGGAAGTGTTTTAGGATATTCTATTATAGATGTGTTTATCAGATGGTGCCTGGCAAAATTTACAATTTTGGAATGGAGTATATACTGTGGGAACAGAAGACACAACTACCACAATATAAATCTCACATTCCACTAAGTGTGTTATAGACAGGTCTAAGTATTTAAACCATTCCCAATATTCATGCATACAGTGGACCCCCGAGTTTCGTAAACCCCGGAAATCGTACATTTATGTAAGTACAGTGGTACCTCGACTTACGATATTTTTTCATTCCAGAATGCTGTTCAAGTGTCATTACCAAACGAATTTATCTCCTTAAGAAATAATGTAAAATAGACTAGTCTGTTTAGACCCCTAAAAGTACACTTACAAAAGCATTTAAAAAAATAAACTTACATAAAAGGGTGTGTTTGGGGACCATCGTAAGTCGAGGTACCACTGTATAATATTGTAAATGCTTGTGGAAGTGTATTTTTAGGGGTCTGAAATAGACTAACCTACGTGACATTTTTCCTTAAGGGAGTAAATTCGTTCGGTAATGGCGCTTGAGCAGACTTCAGGAGTGAAGTTTTTACGAAACTCGGGGGTCCACTGTATTGTGATTAGTAATAGTGTGTAGGCTTCATATTTTGACTCAAAATCATAATAACACAGTTGCAAAAATCACATGGAAAGTCAATGTTCAAGTACTGTACAGTATATCAGTAAAGTTAAATTATTAAAGTGTGATTTACAAGACATTATAAATTCAAAATTACACATTTTTCTGTAAAAATCTAGTGTATTTCTAAGAAGCCATTTTTATTTTCATCATGGATGAATTTTTTTTGTCAGGCTCCTGACGTGCTTCGAAGAGGGTCAGTCAATCAAGAGGCGTGATCGTTGGGCCATAGTGAGAAGTGTTAGAGAATTTTTAAACAAGCTTTTAACTCTCAGTAACAGCCACTTATTGAAGGTAAGAATGACATAAATATGACTGAATACCGAGATCTTTGACCAGCCGGGCTGTGGTTCGTACTTTGGTTTGTATGTGGTCAGCAGTAACAGCCTGGTTACTCAAGTACTGATCAACCACGAGGCCTGGCTATGGACCAGGGGGCATTGACCCCCGGAATACCCTCTAGGTATACTCCAGGTAGATACAGTTGACACCATAGCCAGGTAAACTTGAAGACCTTTGTACTAATTACCTCTTGGCCACCATATCATAGAAGCAACCAGATCCCCTCTTTTCCAGGTGGTAAACAATTTAGACACAGTATACATGTAAAGTATCCCCTTTTCCTCATTTTAACTGACATAGAGAACATGGAAATGCTGGATTCTTTGAATGCTGATGCAGGACACAGCTGATATAATCCCCTATGTTGAAACCTCAGTTTAATGGACTTTGATATATAATGGATTTTGTATTTAACGAATAAAGTCCTGACAACAGATAATGTCTGTTGTTTCCCGAATTGTTCATTATTGTTGTTATGAGCTGGATCAATTAGCTTCGGAAACAACGAACAGTAACAGTTGTTTCCCAAATTTTCTTATTACAGTCTTCATTGCTAGACACCTGCTTCTCCCTATTAGTCCATTCAAAGTCAAAGTGTATTTCCACATGATACATTTTTTATACAGAAATGGGTGACACTTAAATGCATGCAGAAAGCCCATGGTTATGCAGAACATTACGGGGAAGTCTAAACCTAACTACAAGGTCAATAAACATTACATATATGTGTTTAAGGTCATTAAATGTTAACATTATTTGGTTGTTGTGCAAACAGAAGCAGTCGTAAATGAGGGAGGAGATGGCAGCCTAGAATCTGGTAGTTGTTGAGCAAAGGAATAATGGCCCTAGGTTTCTTTTGGCATTTTCATATGTTATGCAAATAGTCCCTGAGCATGGGTCTGATGTATACTTTTTCTCATCTCATTTTTTTTGTGCATTTCCAGGGTTGGCTTAAAACTAGACAAGAGGAACTATTTTCTGTGTCAGCTCACTTCCTTAAGCTTATTGTTGTAGGAACAAGGTACGAGACAACATATTTCATTTCAAAGGGAGGCAGTCTCAATATACTATTTAAAAGAAAATAAATACAGTGGACCCCCGAGTTTCGGTCATAATTCATTCCAGAAGGCTGCTCAAGTGCCATTACCGAACGAATTTACTCCCATAAGGAATAATGTCAAGTAGGTTAGTCCATTTCAGACCCCCAAAAATACACTTACAAAAGCACTTACAATATTACACTTACATAATTGTTCGATTTCCGAGGTGACCGAAACTCGGGGGTCCACTGTACTACTGTAATTACTGTACTTGTGAGTAAATTTAAGTGTTCAGATATTATCAGAAGTTCAAGTGTGAAGTTTCATCTGTTGGATCTTGTTTAAGGATAAAAATTGATTATGGAAAATTTTTTACTTGTATATTGGTTGAGGTTAATTAACATACACTTATTGATACCTTACTTAATGTCTAACAGATTTTTCTTTCAACAGACGTGTTAAAAATGTTAATATAGTCGAAGACACTGTTGCAGATGACATCAAACTTGTTCATGATATCTTGGGTAAGCAGTAGTATTCTGGCATTGCTTTCAGTACATAATGTTTCAAATATCAGAATTATTTCAATACAATATTTAGGTGATAATTTTGGAAACAGTATAGTTGAAGAATTTAACTGTTTTTGAGTATTGTTGCTGTGCTGTGCTAGAGACTGCTTTAAGGAGGGTTATATGGATTATAGTGTTTTATGAAAAGGCTAAATCCATGTAGTACAGTGGACCCTCGGTTTTTGTTGAAAATTCTTTCCAGAATGCTGTTCGAGTGCCGTTTCCGAACGAATTTGTTCCCATAAGAACAAATGTAAATTAGATTAGTCGTTTCAGACCCCCAAAAATTCACTTTCAAAAGCTCTTACAAAAATACATTTACATAATTGTTCGAGTTTAGAGGTGAACGAAAACTGAGGGTCCACAGTACAGTGGACCCCCGGTGTTTGTGATACTCCAAACTCGAACAGTTATGTAAGTGTATTTTTGTAAGTGCTTTTGTAAGTGTATTTTTGGGGGTCTAAAAGGACTAGTCTAATTTACATTATTCCTTATGGGAATAAATTCGTTTGGTAATGGCACTTGAACAGCATTCTGGAACAAAAAAATCACGAACACCAGGGGTCCACTGTACAGAACAACCACACATACAGCACCTTGTTTTTGTGTGTGTGTGTTCCACAGTTTGATTGGCTTTCAGTTGAACCACTGTTCCACCTGCCGGTGACAATCACCAGCGCATGGAACATAATGAAAAATTGCTTAATTTAAAGGCATTGAAAATGTGAAATACCATAAAGAAGATGCTGTATATGCGAGGCTCTCATGTAGATCATTCAGCGCCGCAGAGTTGTATGGCAATTGAAAATGTTACTGTTGTCTTCTCACACCAGGTGGCAAGAGCAAGGTCGTGGCCATGGTGTCACTGAAGGCCGGGGAAGTCATCACTGAGGGCCAAGGGCTGTTGTACATATGTCAAGCGCAGGTGTATGGCCTCATTGTCAGGTGGGAGTTTATATATGAATTAACTAATTGCTAATTTATACATAATTTTTTTAAAATTGCTTTACATAAAAACATTGCTTTTCTGTGCATTGTTGTTTATCTTAGTTTGGAATTCATTTTAAGTACAGTGGTACCCCGACTTACGATGGTCCCCAAACACACCCTTTTATGTAAGTTTATTTTTTTAAATGCTTTTGTAAGTGTAATTTTGGGGGTCTAAAAGGACTAGTCAATTTTACATCATTTCTTATGGAGATAAATTCGTTTGGTAATGGCACTTGAACAGCATTCTGGAATGAAAAAATATCGTAAGTCGGGGTACCACTGTATTTGTTTATCAGCGTCTCATTTCATTTATTGTGTTGCATTTAACCGAATTTATTTTTCTAATTATATTGTAGATAGAGTAACAATAATTTAATTATTAAAAGGTATTTCACATTTGCTCACAACTGGTCATCTTTATTATTGTGTATAGGATAGGAAGAGTTTGTGAAGGTTGCATTAAAGTTTTGGTTTCTTGCAGTAGCTCAACCAAGGCAATCCGACTAAACCTTACACTAGTTGGACTACTAAATAATAATAATAATGGTAATCTTTATTTCTACAAGTTTATGATACAACTTATACAAACCTAGCTGACTTAAATGGCATACTGTATAGAAAGTCTGGTTATGCAGAGCATTTTGACCAACTTAGGTTAATTTTGTCCCTAGGATGCGACCCATGCAAGTCAACTAATGCCCAAGTACCTACTTACTGCTAGGTAAACAGGGACAAATTGCCAATTTGACCATTTTATTGGGTAGTTGAAATCGGTAAATTGGCGGTTTCTTGTACTCAATCGATAGAACAAATGGAGTTCTAAAGAAATAGCTATGAGTTTGGTTGACTGGAACAATGGAATTGGTCGAAAATAGGGTTGAAAGTCAGTGAAATCACCGATGCGTATATATCGCCGAGATCACTAACTTCGCGAGAGCGTAATTCCGTAAGTTTTCCATCAAATTTCGTACTTTTGGTGTCATTACCATCGGGAAAAGATTCTCTATCATTTCATAAGAAAAAATAATTTTTTTTTTTTTTAGAATATTTTGCAACAGAACGACTGTTTCAGAAATGGGCTTGCAACAGTCAAAGGAGAATGATCCCAGTTTATTTTAGCCTTTTATTATCTATGCAAGCTAACAGGTATTAGAAAAATATAATTGAACACTAGTCATTTTCAAGTGTAGTACAGTGTCCTAATAAAAAAAAAGTGAAGTAAATGGGGTAGAAAACCGACAGATTAAAGACAGATGCTTGTGCAACATTTTGGAATCTTTATTATGTAAACGCTTCACTAGCCAGTGACTTTATCAGTCCATTACAGAGAAGAACGGTGGATTGAACACATCGACTCCAGGCTGAGGGACTGATTACCTCAAACTCCCCATCTTCCACCATTCACAGACTGTCTTCCCAGTAGGGAACACACTTCATAGCTCAAATGACCCCCCAAACTACAAAATTCCCAGCCATAAACAAACCACAGAATGGGTGAGGTTTGAACCATGGCAGACACACTGACCTGGAGTTTTAGGACTCACTTGCCATGGATTCAAAACCCCCAACCATTCCATGGTTTGTTTGCACCTGTGTTGTTACAATTTTGTGCTCCAGCCATCCTTCTGAGTACTGGCATTGCACTTTCCATCTCCAGAACCAGAAATATAGTTTTTTGGCCAGTGGCAATTGGCTTTTTCCAGATAACCTGATTGCCTTTCTTCTTTCAACAAACTGGCCGTATCCCACCGAAGCAGGGATAACCTGATTGTATTTTATATAAATATAAATATACATTTATATTTACATAAAATTTTGAGATATACTTATAATGTAATCTGAGACATATTTGAAATGAAATTTGATGGAAGTTGTATTGAATTATATCTTGGCGCAATTTATGCATCGGCAATTTCACCGATTTTGAGTCCATTTTAAGCCAATTCCATTGCTTCAATTGACAAAATTCTTAATTCCACAGAGAAGTTGTGAATCATTACCTGGCTGGTGTGAACCCTGAAAGCGAGGACGACATATGGTGGAGCATCTTGTTGTACCGGCTATGGCTTCTCAGCTGTGAAGAAGAAACAAGAAAAAGAGGACTGCTGGAAATTTTGGCACTTCTTCCTTCAATTGTGTCAAGAAGGCATCTAGGTTGGTAAATTTTTGGGTAAGGTTTATCTTGAAAATACCTAAAAGATGCATTGTTTCATGACTATAAAAAGAAACTTGTATCTAATATCCAAATTTTTTTCTTAATTATAGAAAAACAAAGAAACAATTTTATTTCTATAAAGTGGAGTACAGTATACAGTTGACATTTGAGTAATTGACATGTATAAACTACTTTATAGAAAGACCCTTCTTATGCACAGAATTTTGGACAGCCTATAATTACTAGACAGCAGGACCAATATACAGTGGTACCTCGGTTAGCGATGGCGTCGGATACCGATAAAATCGGTTAGCGATACATTTTTACGTCAAAATATTGACTCAGTTTACGATGATCCGTTTGGTTTACGATATTCGTCCCGGACGCGTCCGCATGGCCCAGCTGTGCGGGCACTCCAGGGAGCGTCAGTGTGCTATTGTTTACAAGCGAGAGCGACCACCACCCACGCCACCCACGCATTCATACCAGTATATTGTCATTATTCCACTGTTTTTAGTGCTTGCAACTGCTAAATAAGCTACCATGGGTCCAAAGAAAGCTCCTAGTGCCAGCCCTGTGGTAAAGAGGCTCAGAAATACAGTAGAACTGAAGAAGGAGATAATAGAAAAATATGAAAGTGGAGTGCGTATCACTGAGCTGACCAGGCTGTATGGTAAAGTCTATTCTACCATCGCTACCATTGTGGCCAAGGGAAATACACGTAAAATCAAGGAAGCTGTTGTTGCGAAAGGTGCATATGTGATCACAAAACAGAGATCGCAAGTGCTGGAAGATGTGGAAAATTTGTTGTTGGTGTGGATCAACGAGAAACAGTTAGCAGGAGATAGTGTTTCGCAGGCAATAATATGTGAAAAAGCAAGGCAGTTGCATGATGATCTCATCAAGAAAATGCCTGCAACAAGTGCTGAAGTGAGCGAATTTAAAGCCAGCAGAGGCTGGTTTCAAAGATTTAAGAATCGAAGTGGCATACATAGTGTTGTGAGGCATGATGACGCAGCCAGTTGTGACAAAAGTGCGGCTAAAAAATATGTGCAGGAATTCCAGGGGTACATAGAGGCTGAACAATTCCAACCCCAACAAGTGTTCAATTAGCTGCCCCTAATGCCATGGCATACCAGTGGCTCTCCTTGCATTACAGTTATATAATTGTAACTACCAATAACTATGTATACTTGTAACTTGCAATGAAATAAAAATATTATTATTATTATTATTATAATTGTGACAAAACAGGCCTTTTTTGGAAGAAAATGCCAAACAGGACCTAAATTACACAGGAGGACAAGGCACTCCCAGGACATAAGCCTATGAAAGACAGGCTAACTCTCATTATGTGTGCTAATGCCAGTGGTGATTGCAAAGTGAAACCTTTACTGGTGTATCATTCTGAAAATCCCCGAGTGTTTGGCAGATGCGGTATCACCAAGTCTAATTTGTGTGTGATGTGGAAGTCTAACAAAAAGGCATGGGTCACAAAGGACATTTTCTTAGATTGGTTCAATGAAGTGTTTGGCCCCAGTGTGAAGAAATATCTCGAGGAAAATAATTTGCCACTTAAGTGCCTCCTGATAATGGACAATGCTCCTTGTCATCCTCCAACCTTGGTAGAGAAAATTGTGGAGGACTTTAAGTTCATCAAAGTGAAGTTCTTGCCCCCTAATACCACTCCTCTCCTCCAGCCCATGGACCAGCAGGTCATTTCAAACTTTAAAAAACTCTACACCAAAGCAATGTTTCAAAAGTGCTTTGATGTGACCCTGAACATGAATATAACCCTAAGAGACTTTTGGAAAAATCATTTCCATATCCTGCATTGTGTACACCTTATAGGTAAGGCTTGGGAGGGAGTGACTACCAGGACTTTGAACTCTGCCTGGAGAAAATTGTGGCCAGACTGTGTCCTAGAGAGGGATTTTGAAGGTTTTGGGGCTGAGCCTCAGAACCCTGAGCCTCAGCCTGAGCCTGTTGTGGAAGAAATTGTGGAACTGGGCAAGTCCATGGGGTTGGAGGTGAGTGGTGAGGATGTGGAAGAGTTGGTGGAGGAGCACAATGTAGAGCTAACCACTGAAGATCTGCAAGAGCTTCAACAGCAACAGCAACAAGAGACCACAGGTCAGGACAATGGTTCAGAGGAGGAGGAGATGGAACAGAGATGGAAGAAGGTGCCTTCTTCAGTGATTAAGGAGATTTGTGGAATGTGGAGCAGGGTGCAAGGCTTTATGGATGAATATCACCCTAACCATGCTGTTGCAGGCTGTGCTGGCAACATGTACAATGACTGTGGTGTCCCATTTCAGGGATGTTTTAAAGAATCGCCAGACACAGAGCTCCCTGGACAGATTTTTTGTTAGAGAGGGGTCCAGTGACTCTCAACCTGGTCCTAGTGGCATTAAAAGAAAAAGGCCAGTAACCCCAGAAAAGAACTTGGTACCTGCAGTGTTAATGGAAGGGGATTCCCCTTCCAAACACTAGCATACTACATACTCCATCCTTTCCCCTCCTCCCGTCTTCCACACATCAACAACTCTTCAATAAATGTAAGTGACATGTTATTGTACTATATTTACATGTATTTCTTTATTGTTCATAAAATTGTGTATTATTTAATGTCAAAAATTTCTAAAAAATATTTTATTTTACTACTTTTGGAAGTCTGGAACAGATTAATTTTATTTCCATTATTTCTTATGGGGAAAATTGATTCGGATAACAATAAAATCGGTTACAGATACGCCCTCTGTGACGGATTAATATCGCTAACCGAGGTACCACTGTAGTATGGTGCTCCTAGACTTTCGATGGGGTTATAGTCTGATTAACCCATCGTAAGTTAAAAATATTGTAAGCTGAATATGTATCTAATAAATAAACAATTGCTGTCACTGAATAAGTAAATAAACAAATAATTACTATAACTAAATAATACCAGTATTGAAAAGTAAATAAATGAATACAAGTTTATCCTCTCAATAAATGTAAAGTACTGTAGTACAGTACTAAATGTGCATCGCTGTCACACCATCATATAGTTGAAATATCGTAAGTGGAACCATCGTAAACTGAGGAGCATTTGTAGTTTATTACAATACTATTGTTTGTTATATTTAACATTAAAATACTGAGAGTGTATAGATGTGTAGTGGAGGGAAGGCAGGGTAGGGGTCAGCCTAGGAAAGGTTGGAGGGAGGTAGGGGGTAAAGGAAGTTTTGTGTGCGAGGGGCTTGGACTTCCAGCAAGCGTGCGTGAGTGTGTTAGATAGGAGCGAATGAAGACAAAAAGTTTTTAGGACTTGACGTGCTGTTGGAGTGTAGGCAAGGTAACATTCATGAAGGGATTCAGGGTAACTGGCAGGCCGGACTTGATTCCTGGAGATGGGAAGTACAGTGCTGGCACTCTGAAGGAGGGGTGTTAATGTTGCAGTTGTATAACTGTAGTGTAGGCATGCCTCTGGCAAGACAGTGATGGAGTGAATGATGATGAAAGTTTTTCTTTTTCGGGCCACCCTGCCTTGGTGGGAAACGACCAATGTGTTAATAAAAAAAAATCAATTTATGAGATTAGTAAACATTGAAACAGATTGGTGAGTGTGAACATTCATTATGAAGAATAAAAAGATTAAAGGTTTTATTTCTTTGCAAAGGTTACAATGTGTAATTATAATTTTGATTTGTTAAGCACAAAGAAAGCCACTATCATGCCGGGGCTTTTTGGGCAAACTAATCTTAGTACATAATAACTACTTAAGTCTAGACAAGATAAGAATGGTTAATTTTTTAATAAATCTTTATTTTATCTTAATACTAATGCGAGGTGGTCAGGGTGGAGGTTTATAAGAAGAATAATCTTGGGATCATCAGGTTTGTTAATGATACATCAGTCTTACAGATAAACTGCCAGAGTAGGATTTAAGTCAGGTTTAGGAGATGCTTTTTGACAATATTTTTGAAGCTGGTGGCTGAAGGGAAAATTTTTGTAAATTGTCAATATGCATCATGAGATGAGAGGCAAACTTAGTCATTTTTATTCCTGCTCCTTGGAAGTCCATGAATATCTAATACTGCCCATCATGCTTTGAATTATCAAGATCAGATTTACATTTTACAAAAATGGAAAGAGAGATTGAAGTAGCATAATATAAGCTAAAGAATGTTGTAAATGGCACAAAGCCCAAATGAAAGAAATAAAATTGAAAATACTATTAACTTTATATTTTAGTTTATCACCTGGGTCCTGACTCAAGGATTTTGAACTTAGTACTTGCCATTTGTTGTATGTAATCTTCATATTTTTTACACTAGTCAACTGAATAGAGCCTCAGTGGTAACCAAAATATCAGCACCTGTGTTTATTGCATTAATAATAATAACAGTATTATAATAATATATTTTATTTCAGCATGATACAATGGTCGTACAAAAGAGTTTATGATGCCTGTATGCTTTATGCAGAATGCTAAAATGTTTTAATGTGGTAAAGCAGTGTCTGGGGAGTAAAGGAGGTTGTATGAGGCATTCCCATCCATTCCATCAGTTATTCTCTCTCTCTCTCTCTTCCAGGTTCTGGTCCACCTAGAGTTAAGAACATAGCCACCAAGTCATTATTTAATGTTCCTATGAATAAACTGGTTAAGGTAATGTATTTAAATAGATATTCTTTATAGAGATTGTAATAATTATAATAATTTTGTGTCCTGTTCAGGCTTTTCATGATCATTTTCTTTGGCCTGTCTTAAATGGAGTGATGGTGGAGGGTGTATTTGGAGTGAGTGGGAGGGAGAGGGAGCGGTAGGTAGGAGCAAGGATGGAAGAGGGAGGCAGGGAGACCATACTACATGTACCAGACTCATACCATACATGTGGGCTTTAGGAGACTGCAAAAACAGTGGAAATGTTAAGTCAGCAGTCTTCTGCCTATCTCTGCCTGCCTGCCCAATTGTGTCCTGCCTTGCTTGCTCTGGCCTGTCCTGCCCTGCTTGCTCTGGCCTGCCCTGCCTTGCCTGCTGTGGCCTGTCCTGCCTTGCTTGCTGTGGTCTGCCCTGCCTTGCCTGCTGTGGTCTGCCCTGCCTTGCCTGCTCTGGCCTGCCCTGCCTGCCCTTTCTTGCCCTGCCTTGCCTGCTCTGGCCTGCCCTGCCTGCCCTTTCTTGCCCTACCTGCCCTGTTTGCTGTGATCTGCCTATCCTGGCTTGGTTTGCAGTGCCCTGCGCTGCCATCTCTGGCCTACATTCTCTTCCCTGGCCTGCCCTGCCTTCTCTGCCCTATCCTGCCAGCCCTGCCTCCTCTGCCACTCCCTCTGAAGATTTCAATCTTAAGCCTGTACTTGTTTACTACTCAGAAACCCAGAAGTGTTTTAACAACTAGAAGTATCTAATGGCAGGTTGAGTGTTCTGGCATCTTGGTACGCACTACCATAAAACCTTGTATTATTGGGTTTGAGTTACAATAGTTCTGAGATACAGTACATTTTCTGGAATGTATTAATATCGTAACTCAAGGGACCACTGTATTACCATCTTATACACATATATACATATTTCTGAACTGTTGTATCTGTGCGCCTCTGGCAAGACAGTGATAGTGTGAATGATGGCAAAAGTGAGATAGACAAATGCAGTGGAGTTCTTTAGCTATTCCATATTGAGCAAAATGTTTTACAGAGGACTCCACTGCATTTGTCTTTTTTTGCCAGAGAAAGGATTGGTTGTTATACTGTTATGAAGAAGACGACTTTGTCGTTACCTGGTAAATTGTGAGTTGTATATTATAGTCTTAATACTTAATAGTCTAATTCTTCAATAGTCTTTAAGCATTAGGATCACATTTCCCAAAAATGCATTTGCATACTAGTAGCTTTATTTCATGCCTAACAGTGTTTTCTTAAATGTAAACTCCATTATCATTGTTCTGCATAAAAAGAAATAAAAATTTGGATTTTGAATTTGAATAGTCAGTGGTAGTGTAGATAAATGGTTCAAAGAACCGACAAGTTGATAAATTAGACACGTGCAACACTTGGGTATCTTTATTGTGGGAATGTTTTGCTACACTGACTTCATCAATCCTGTACAAAGAAGAGTAGTAAAGATCAGAAGGAGTTGGATACCCAAGTGTTGCATATGTGTCTAATTTATCAGTCATTGGTATTCCTGGAATACTTAATCCTGTTAAGATGTGCTCTTGTATACAGGTGCTCCTAAGCTTACGATGGGGTTACATTCTGACAGACCCATTATAAGTCAAATATGAATATGTGATAAATAAATAACTAACTACTGTCACTGAATAAGTAAATAAGCAATTACAATACTGTAACTAAATAAATAAATGAATACAAGTTATGGACTTGCTGCCTTCATGCTGGGTAATTATCTCAAGTTTCATCTCCAAAGTAATTGCTTTTGCACAATCGTAAAGTTGAAATATTGTAAGTCAAACCATCGTCAGGCAAGGATCACCTTCATATTGCTAGCAGATAAGGATGAGGAGTCTTCTCACAATTGCTGCACCTTGTTGGTGCACCCATACCTTCCTGACCTACCGTATGGTCACGTGTCAACACTTCTGACGTAGTCACCCTTTTTCAGTCCGTGAGTTCCAAGTTTGCTGGATGTCATTATGATATTTTTGTGATATGGAGTATGGATACATGGGCTTCAAAAACTTAATTTCATTCCAAAATTATTTACTGTAAAGTGAAATTTAACATAGGGGAGTAAAATTTTTGTTTCTATTCAATTTTTTCCAGATGGCCCCAGAAAGCCTTCAGTTATTGGATCTTGATGAACATCAACCACCCATTGATTGTAAAGTAAGTACAGTAGTAGTAGTACAGTTCAGCCATCACTAATCCAGCATATAAAAGTTCAGTATTTTTTGTTCCCTTATAAAACTGCATTGCTCTAGACTTTTCAGCAGTTCATCTGTCAACTGAATTAATCTATCATTAGAGATGCTAGCCGAATTTAGTGCCGGATTAGTAATGGAACTGGAATATTGATGCCAGATTAGTAATGGCCAATCTGTAGTAATAGTAGTAGCAGTAGTATTTATTGCACAATTTTTATTTTATAATTATTATTGCCCCATTTTTTTATACTTCATTGCTCAATCTTGTTTTATACCTTTATTTTTATTAACCTATCATTGCCAAAGATCCAAGCTTCCATACACAGCTGCAACATCATTGCCCTATCCTTACCAATTATACTTTCTAATAACCTGTGCTAAAAAATCCAATTTTACTTATTTTAATATCTACTGTATACCATTCTTTGCCCCTGTTTATTTTTTATTATACTTTTTTATAAACCTGTATTATACCTTTATTTCT
>WNWK01010814.1:0-68147 GCA_009830355.1 Cherax destructor | reverse complement strand
AGTTGTCTCCATGTTCATACAGTAGAATAAAAAAAAGAGCAACCCCCATTCTCATGTAACACACCATTTTTAGAAGGAATGATGCTCTGAGTGAAGGCATACGAAAGGAAGAATTTTCTACAATTTTTTTTTTCTAACAAGTCGGCCATCTCCCACCCAGGCAGGGTGACCCACAAAGAAAGAAAATCCCCAAAACGAAAATACTTTCATCATCATTCAACACTTTCACCTCACTCATACATAATCGCTGTCTTCGTTGACAAGTCAACTCCCAAATATCTGAAAACATTCACTTCTTCCATACTCCCTCTCTCCAATGTGATATCAAATTTTTCTTTATCTAGATTGTTTAATATCCTCATCACCTTACTCTTATCTATGTTCACTTTCAACTTTCTACCTTTACACACACTCCCAAACTTGTCCACTAACCTTTGCAACTTTTCTTTAGAATCTCCCATAAGCACAGTACTGTAGACCCCCGGAAATCGAACAGTCTGATTATCAGCCGGCTCGAAAATCGATTGGTTTTTTTGGCCCAATTTTTGCCCAATTATCGGCCGGCGTACCAGACCTGTCTGCCTGCCCCGCGCTTGGGGGCCTGCCCCCCGAGGCGTCGTGAGCCAGTCTGGGGTTGTTTACCTTTGAGTAAACATTACTCAGAAGTTCATTCAAACTTTCCAAAAAATTTTTTGTGTTTATTGGTGATTAAGTGATTGTCATGGAAATAAGTCCCCTGGGCAAAAAAACTTCCCAGTGGCAGCCCTGTGGTGAAGAAAATGGGAACACCATCGAACTGAAAAAAAATAGCAGAAAAAAAGAGTGGCATCGTGTGGGGGGGCTTGAGGATATATGGCAAAAACAAATCAACAGGCATGCAGGGGTGTGGGCATGCGGGGTGTAGCGGCTGCAGGGGGGTTAGCAGGCATGCAGGGAGTGTAGCAGGCATGCAGGGGTGTAGCGGCATGCAGGGAGTGTAGCAGGCATGCAGGGAGTGTAGCAGGCATGCAGGGGGTGCGGTATGCAGGGAGTGTAGCACACATGCAGGGAGTGTAGCAGGCATGAAGGGAGTGTAGGAGGAAGACAGGGAGTGGGGATTCCCCTTCCAAACACTAAGCCCTCCTCACTCCTCCTCCCTATCTTCCAGATGCCAGCAAGTCTCTTCAATAAAGGTAAGTAAATGTTATTTATTATTTTTTTTTTTTTTTCAACAAGTCGGCCGTCTCCCACCAAGGCAGGGTGACCCAAAAAGAAAGAAAATCCCAAAAAAGAAAATACTTTCATCATCATTCAACACTTTCACCACACTCATACATAATCACTGTCTTCGCAGAGGCGCTCAGATACGACAGCTGAGAATAGTCCCTCCTAGCTGTCACTATCCCAGACCCCTCCTTTAAAGTGCAGGCATTGTACTTCCCATTTCCAGGACTCAAGTCCAACTAAATCAATTAACTGGTTTCCCTGAATCCCTTCACAAAATGTTACCCTGCTCACACTCCAACAGCTCGTCAGGTCCCAAAAACCATTCGTCTCCATTCACTCCTATCTAACACGCTCTCACATGCTTGCCGGAAGTCCAAGCCCCTCGCCCACAAAACCTCCTTTACCCCCTCCCTCCAACCTTTTCTAAGACGACCCCTACCCCGCCTTCCTTACCCTACAGATTTATACGCTCTCCAAGTCATTCTACTTTGATCCATTCTCTCTAAATGACCAAACCACCGCAATAACCCCTCTTCAGCCCTCTGACAAATACTTTTAGTAACTCTACACCTTCTCCTAATGTCCACATTCCGAATTTTCTGTATAATATTTACACCACACATTGCCCTTAGACAGAACATCTCCACTGCCTCCAGCCTCCTCCTCGCTGCAGCATTTGCAACCCATGCTTCACACCCATGTTGGTACCACTATACTTTCGTACATTCCCTTCTTTGCCTCCATGGATAATGTTTTTTGTCTCCACAGATACCTCAACGCACCACTCACCTTTTTTCCTTCATCAATTCTATGGTTAACCCCATCCTTCATAAACCCATCCGCTGACACGTCCACTCCCAAATATCTGAAAACATTTACTTCTTCCATAATCCCTCTCTCCAATGTGATATCAAATTTTTCTTTATTTAAATCGTTTGATACCCTCATCACCTTACTCTTATCTATGTTCACTTTCAACTTTCTACCTTTACACACCCTCCCAAACTCGTCCACTAACCTTTGCAACTTTTCTTTAGAATCTCCCATAAGCACAGTATCATCAGCAAAAAGTAACTGTGTCAACTCCCATTTTGCATTTAATTCCCCATAATTTAATCCCACCCCTCTCCCCAACACCCTAGCATTTACTTCTTTTACAACCCCATCTATAAATATATTAAACAACCATGGTGACATTACACATCCCTGTCTAAGACCTACTTTTACCGGGAAGTAATCTCCCTCTCTCCTACACACCCTAACCTGAGCCTCACTATCCTCATAAAAACTCTTTACAGCCTTCAGTAACTTACTACCTATTCCATACACTTGCAACATTTGCCACATTGCTCCCCTCCCATATCCACTCTATCATATGCCTTTTCTAAATCCATAAATGCAATGAAAACTTCCCTACCTTTATCTAAATACTGTTCACATATATGCTTCAATGTAAACACTTGATCTACACATCCCCTACCCACTCTAAAGCCTCCTTGCTCATCTGCAATCCTACTCTCTGTCTTACCTCTAATTCTTTCAATAATAACCCTACCATACACTTTACCTGGTATATTCAGTAAACTTATTCCCCTATAATTTTTACAATCTCTTTTGTCCCCTTCCCTTTATATAAAGGAACTATTCATGCTCTCTGCCAATCCCTAGGTACCTTCCCCTCTTTCATACATTTATTAAACAAAAACACTAACCACTCCAACACTATATCCCCCCATACTTTTAACATTTCTGTCATGATCCCGTCAGTTCCAGCTGCTTTAACCCCTTTCATTCTACATAGAGCCTCATGCACTTCCCCCACACTCACATCCTGCTCTTCTTCACTCCTAAAATATGTTATACCTCCCTGGCCAGTGCATGAAATTACCACCTCTCTTTCTTCATCGACATTTAAAAAGTTTCTCAAAATATTCCAGCCATCTACCCAATACCTCCAGCTCCCCCATCTACTAACTCCCCTACTCTGTTTTTAACTGACAAATCCATTCAGAGTATATATAAAATATGAAATAACTTTAAAACACTTGAAATTTTGGAAAGTTTCCAAACATAATGGAGAGACGTGGTGCTCATGGAGAATGTAAACAAACTGAGTGGGGCGCGGTGACCGTATTAGAAAGACAGGAGAAACTGTATTGTGAGTTTTGGTCATAATTTGAAATGTCCGTATTAGCGGAACACCGTAAAGTGAAACACCGTAAAGCGGGACCCTACTGTACTATACTGATATATTTTCATTGGTTTCATAATAATGAATACAGTGGTCCCTCGGTTTTCGTGCATCTCCAAACTCGAACATTTATGTTAGTGTATTTTCATAAGTGCTGTTGCAAGTGTATTTTTGGGGGTCTGAAATAGACTAACCTACGTGACATTATTTCTTAAGGAAGTAAATTCGTTCGGTAATGGCACTTGAGCAGCATTCTGGAACGAATTTTCGGCGAAAACTGAGGGACCACTGTACTCTAATTTGTGACCTTCCCTCAAACAACATGATTTTGCTTAAAATTTAATAAGAATTTTGTACTAATCACAACCTAATTGTCTACTTAAAAATCTTTGCAAATTTTAGTTTTCTAAAACAATATAGAATTAATATTATTATAACAAAATATGAATCTGCAAAGATAGTGATTATGTATGAATGATGATGAAAGTTTTTTTTCTTTCTTTATGGATTTCTCTTTCTTTTTGGGTCACCCTGCCTCAATGGGAAAACGGCCGACACGTTAAAAAAAAAATTAAGAAATAAAAAGAAAAAAGTGTTATTTTCAACTCTTGTACACATTCAAACATGCTTACTTTTAATTCTTTTCTTCCTCAAAAGCAGCTGATAATCATGGGACTGTCTGTATGCCTGTAACTCATTCCTGTAGCGCCTCTTATCCTGCTCCGAGCGTGTGACAAAAGCTGCCTTCTGTTCAGCAGTCATTGCTGACCACTCTGCTCCCAGTAACTTAGTCACCTGCAAGTATAAATTACTTGGTGAAGTGGTTAATAAAACCTCTTGCTGCTCAAAATACTGTAAAATTATGCCACACTTTTACACAAACATAATATCTAGACTATTGTTCTTTTAACACACCAGTAGTCTCTCACTGAAAAATGGGTGACACAGAAAAGGAAACACATTCACCATCACTCATTCAATAACTGGTTGCCTAAAGCGTGCAGTCATCACAGTTCAAATGAACCTCTGAAATGCAACATCCCCACCCCTCCTTCAGAGTGTAAGCACCATACTTCTCACCTCCAGGACTCAATAAGTTTCCTTGAATCCCTTCATTAATGTTAACCTGCTCACACTACAGCAGCACGTGAAGCCACAAAAAGCACTTACCTCCATTCACCCTAATCTAGCATGTTCACACAAGCCTACTGCATGCTCAGACTCCTAGTACTCAAAACCTTTACCCCCTCCCTCCAACCTTTCCTGCAATATCCTCTTTCCCTCCTTCCATACAACTCAGATTTATATAAGGTACAGTATGTACTCAGTTCACATACTGAGTGTCCATGGTTTAAACCCTGCCACAGCTGAAACACTTGGTATATTTCCTTATATCTGTTGCCCTGTTCACATAGCAGCAAGTAGGTACCAGGTTGTTAATCAACAGTTGTGGGTTGCATCCTGGAGGGGAGGGGGGTAGTATATATATTAGAAAGGGCTGGGCTTTGAAATGAGCTGAGGTAGCCTATAAAATTGCTCTGTGTCAAAAAAACTGAACAAAAACTACCTCCTACTTTTGAATAAAGACAATGATTTGATGTAAGAGACAAGTTTACAATTATACATTTGGATTATCTATACAAATTCATTAATGCTCCAGAAAAGGCTGAAGACTAACTAGGTTACCCCCAGAAAAATCTAAAATTGGTGCAGGTCCGCCATCACAAATCCGGCAATCATACATCCAGTTCCATCAGTTATTCGGCACTAATTTCGGCTAGCATAATTTCAAATTTCCAGGGTCGCCACACCAACCTGCTGGTACTGTTTGGTGGTGCTACTTGCTGCATAAGTCATTCCAATTTCCTTTTCTCCATTTATTGTTATAACCTGCTTACTTTTAGCCCTAGTCATGGTTCCAACGAATAAAAGAAATGCTTCTCGTTGTGTAAAGCACATACACAGTACATTGTCCATAAAAGATAAAGTGGCTTTGAAGCCACTGTCGGTTGCCATGAGCTCAGTCTCGTGATGCAGGGAATATGCTTTATTATTACACTAATATCAACACTACGGCTAATTTGCCTATCACAAATGATCTAATATGACATAATAAACAATATAAATAACATAAAAACATGTTAAATACTCCAGAATGAATAATATTTGGCATAATACCGAGCGGTTCGACGGAGGTATGAAGAGGATATGGGATACAAGTAGAGTGGACCCCCGGATTTCATACTTAATCCATTCCAGAAGGTCGTTCTAAATCCGAAAAGTATGAAAACCGAAGTAATATTTCCCATAAGAAATAATGTAAATACAATTAATCCATTCCAGACACAAAAAAATATTAAAAAAAAATACGTTTTTTAACCCTTTGGGGGTCGACAGGCCTTCTCGGAAACACGTTCTCAGGGTCGAAATTTTTTTGGAAAAAAGAAAAAAAAAATTCTTATGAAATGATAGAGAATCTTTTTCCGATCATAACGACACCAAAAGTTTGAAATTTGAATGAAAACTTACGGAATTATGCTCTTGCGAAGTTATCGGTCTCGAAGATGTTTAGGCATCGGCGATTTCACCCACTTTGAGCCCTATTTTTGGCCAATTCCAATATTCCAGTCCACTAAAATCATAGCTATTTTGCTAGAACTCCATTTCTTCTATCGATTGAGTACAAGAAACCGCCTATTTACCAATTTCAACTACCCAAAATAGTGGTCAGAAAATGACAATTTGGCCAATTTCACACAAATTTCAAACGATGCCAATTTCAAAATAGGGTCCAGAATAAACAAGGCAGACATTCCTGGCACTAAAATAACATCTCTCTTCATTAGTCACGTCTCTAGGCCCCTCTTACATTACTTTTGATTCCCATTTTGGATTTTTATTCTCACAAAAAATAGAAGATTTACTGTTATGTATACAACTGCATCATTGTAAAAATTGTATAAATAATATCAGTGCACTTGTGCAAGAATATTAGACTCGCCAGTTGATGTGTATTGGACGCATGGTGTGATTTGTTTACTATTGAACATTGACGAAAATCGAACATTTTCGCTATTTTAAGCTCAATTTCAAGGTACTTGTCATTGTCAAACCAATCAAAATCATCTCTATTTCTGTAATATATCTTCCATTCTATCACATGAGACCAAGAAAACGAGAATACATCAATAAATACCATACGAAAATAGACTGCAAAGCCGCTGTTTTAAACGAAAAAAATGGTCGGAGTTTTTTTTTTCTCATTATGCAGTGTGGTGCAGGATTTTTTTTATACTGCGCACACTGACCACACAGACCCATTCTTTCATATGTAGGCCTACCAGCCATTTCCTGCTTAATTTGAAGCCGCTAGAATTTACACGTACTAGTACGGCACCAACCCCTGCTCGTAAAACGTACTAGTACGGCACCGACCCCAAAAGGGTTAAAGAATAACTATAGTTTTACATACAGAAAATAATGAGAAATAAATATAAAGCACTAATGAAATGGATAAATGGACATTTAACATCACTTTTACCTTTATTGAAGACTCTTGTTGGCGTATGGAAAACGGCAGGAGGGAAGAGGGAGGAGAGTTTGTTGTTTGGAGACAGGAAAAAATATTTAAATATGACGCTAATATCAACTCCAAGGTTTATTTATCTATCATAATTCATCTAATATGACATAATAAACAATATTAATAACATAGAAACATGATATATACTCTAGAATGAATAAAATATATCATTACGTATGTGACTAGTGGTGGTGGTGTTGTTGTTGGGTTTATCAGGGCCACTGACAGCATAAGCTGTTACTGGTGGTGGTGGCGGCGGCAGCGGTCACACCACTAGTCACACTGAAACAATGTACGTAATTTATAAATAAGAAATATTGTATAAAAACATACATGTAACAGAGAATGTAAAGAAATAAAGTGGTTATTGTATGTATACTACAGTGGACCCCCGAGTTTCGTAAAAACTTCACTCCTGAAGTCTGCTCAAGTGCCATTACCGAACGAATTTACTCCCTTAAGGAAAAATGTCACGTAGGTTAGTCTATTTCAGACCCCCAAAAATACTTTTTCACAAGCACTTACAATATTATACTTACATAAATGTACGATTTCCGGGGTTTACGAAACTCGGGGGTCCACTGTATAGTACGCACTTACCTTGAAGGAGATGCTGGCAAAGGTTTAGGGTGGTGGAAGATATGCAGGGCGGCGTATGTTGTCAGTGGCCCTACATACCTCCAACAATATTGGAGGAGTTAGTTTCTTGTCGTCCTTTTTCTATCGCTTAATCACTTAACTTACTTGCTACACTGTTAATGCTATACAGTGGACCCTCGGTTTTCGTGCACCTCCAAAACTCGAACAATTATTAAGTGTATTTTCGTAAGTGCTTTTGTAAGTGTACTTTTGGGGGGTCTGAAATGACTAATCTAATTTACATTTATCCTTATGGGAATAAATTTGTTTGGTAACGGCACTCAAACAGCATTCTGAAAAGAATTTTCAACGAAAACCGAGGGTCCACTGTACTTTATCGCTGGCTGGCGCTATAGCCTTTATCGACTCCTGCTACTTTAGTACAGTGGACCCCCGAGTTTCGTAAAAACTTCACTCCTGAAGTCTGCTCAAGTGCCATTACCGAACGAATTTTCTCCCTTAAGGAAAAATTTCACGTAGGTTAGTCTATTTCAGACCCCCAAAAATACTTTTCCACAAGCACTTACACTATTATACTTACATAAATGTACGATTTCCGGGGTTTACGAAACTCGGGGGTCCACTGTATCATACATATCATAGAATCACTGAATCACTGAAGAAGGCACATTCTCCCCTCTCTCTCAGCCCTTTACCAAAGGGCTGGCACTAGGAACTTTCTTTGGGCCCATGGTGGCTTATTTCGAAGTTACAATCAATAAACAAGCACAAAAATTGCGAAATGTTTCGGATAAATGCTCACTCAACCAGTGACAAAGCCAGACTGACGGCGTTCCCGGGCAGGGGGACGCGTATGATACGTACGATTTCCAGACTGAGATACGAAATATGGACCAAAATTTTGCCCACAAAAGTGTTCTAAATCTGAATTGTACGATATGCAGACCATACGAAAACCAGAGTTCCACTGTACCACCCTCCTATCCCTGTCTTGGAGGCTTATATTAGAGAAAATGGAGTATAGCACAGGGCTAACTGTGATATACACTCATAATGCACCATAAAACTGAAACAAAAAAGCTATTTTCTCTACACAGATTATCATACATACCAGCATATGTGTAGAGAACCTATGATAACCCAAAAAAGTCAGACAAAGTGACTTATTTCTAGTATGTACCTGGCTTGGGTTTGCCATACATATATGATTTTTTGTAAATATTTTTTTTTCTCAGTTGTTTGTTGGGCTATCTTATTGAAACTTGGGCAATGTATGATGGAAAGATGCTTCTTGACGTACACCAAAAATGAAAAAAATTGGACGATAAATAATGGAGTTCACTTCTCAGCCATTAGCCACCCCTTGGAGGTATATTTTTATATGTTTTTTATGGTTGTACAGTGGTCCCTCGGTTTTCGTGCATCTCCAAACTCGAACATTTATGTAAGTGTATTTTCGTAAGTGCTGTTGCAAGTGTATTTTTGGGGGTCTGAAATAGACTAACCTACGTGACATTATTTCTTAAGGAAGTAAATTCGTTCGGTAATGGCACTTGAGCAGCATTCTGGAACGAATTTTCGGCGAAAACCGAGGGACCACTGTATTCTCGTTTTTTTTGGTCTCGTTTGATAAAATGGAAGTTATATTACAGAAACAGATTTGATTTTGATTGTTTTCACGATGAAAAGTACCTTGAAATTGAGCTCAAAGTAGCAGAAATGTTCGATTTATGCTGATGTTCAATGAATTTTCTTGTGTAAGTCAAGTTGATCAACTTTATTAAGTATTCTAACCTAACCACTCTGTAATCCGGCATACTACAGGTCCCAATGATGCCGGATTTCTGATGGCGGACCTGTACATGGTACATTGCCTAATAATTATACAAAATCTTAATTTTACTAATGTACATAATTATTGGCAGTCTGAGGTCAATGAGATGATGAAGCAGTCTTAAGTTGCTGCACCAAAACCATATACAGTAGAAGGAAAAAAATGCTAGCCCCGTGAGGTATTTTCATTCTGGGAATGGCAAATAAACAAAACTGGCATATAGAACAAAAGAAACAAAATGGGGAGTAAAAATAAGATACAGTATAAACAAAGAAACAAAGACAACACTGGGTTTACTGAACATTTGGTTAAATTGCCATAGTTACACTTAAGAGATTGTAGTCCCAGAACACACGCAACACCGGGCATCTTTGTTTAAAGTCATTTCGTTAACCATTGGCTTTATCAACTGAATACAGAGGCTATTTGAAAGTGTTAAAACTGGAGACAGTAGATGATGATGTAATCAGTCCCTCAGCCTTGCAGAGCTACAAAAAAAAAATAGAAGATTATGTAATCAATCCCTCTGCCTTACAAAACTATACACAGAAGACAGTGGAAGATGAGGTAATGAGTCCCTCAGCCTGAAAACCAGTGCTCACTACCATAGTCTAGATGAAATTGATGCATGGGCAATAAGATCGACTTTTATATATACTGGAGTCAGATGAAGTGCAGCAAGCTGAAAGACCTACCTTTGTAAGACCTACCAGTGGAAGTGGGGCATCCCCAATAGCTGGGCTAGAGCTTAGCAAATACACTGTAGGAGATTTGTGCTGTAACAAGATTTCATAGTTTTGATGTCAGACAAATATCATAATACAGTACAGTGGACCCCCGGTGTTCGTCCTGCTCAAAACACTCCCTTTTATGTAAGTGTATTTTTTTAAATGCTTTTATAAGTGTAGTTTTGGGGGTCTAAAAGGACTAGTCTACTTTATATTATTTCTTAAGGGAATAAATTCGGTTGGTAATGACACTTGAGCAGCATTCTGTTACGAAAAATGGACGAACACCGGGGGTCCACTGTATTCATATACAGTGGACCCCGGAGTTCGTACTGCTCCAAACTCGAACAATTATGTAAGTGTACTTTTGTAAGTGCTTTTGTAAGTGTATTTTTGGGGGTCAAAAAGGACGAATCTAATTTACATTATTCCTTATGGGAACAAATTTGTTCGGTAACGGCACTTGAGCAGCATTCTGGAACGAATTAATGACGAACTCCGGGTGTCCACTGTACAATACCGGGTTAAGAGATCAGAGACATATGCAAAATCTCCAAATAAAGATACCCAGGTGCTGCAAGTGTCTAATTTCTCATCTTGTCGGTATTCTATACCAGAGTGCTTCTTATCTATTATGATTAAATACTTACTGCCCCAAAGCTTAATTCAGGGCGTGTCTCTTTGTAGTACTTTCGCCTCTCGTTCAAAAAAAGCACATATGCTGTCAATGGTGCTTTTGGTGGCTTGGCACCTGGAAGCTCTGGCTTCCGCTTACGTCCTTTTGGCCATCCTCCTCTACGTTTCTGAAACATGATGAAATGACACTGTAGTTATACAGTACTGTATCAATTCACAACAAAATTTACTAAGTCTTATACTGCATATTCAGGTATGCTATGTCTAGTTTCCATTATAAGAAAAAATTCTGTATGCTAATTTCTTTACATATGGTATTAAGTATAAAAAAATTCTGCTGTAGACAAAAAGCATGATTAGATAATAAGAAAAAATAAGTGCTTGCAGTAATGACCTTAACAGCAGTTGGAGATGTAGAAGGTCCCCTCGAGGCAGATGGTCGAGGCTGTATGAAGGGTGGGGTTAAAACAGGAGCTTCTGAAGCAGACTCTGTAGACGACTCAATTGGCTCATCCACTGATGAACCCATGCCACTTGTCTCTCCATCAGTGTCAACTCTCAGGGGTACCTAGGAAAAACTAGATTTGTCTTGGCCATTGCACTATCCGAGAAAGATATACTCCATATCCTACAAACACAGCCCCCTGTACCTCAATGCACAGAAAAGGTATAAAAGAGTGTGCAGCATAAGTTTTTCACTTAAATATCAGCAGTGAAGATCTATTTTCAGTGTTTAGTGCTATATAAAAACAACAGACATAGCCCCACTCCACAAAGGTGGCAGTAAAGCAATTGCAAAAAACTACACAGCCCAATAGCACTAACATCCCATATCATAAAAATCTTTGAAAGGGTTCTAAGAAGTAAGATCGCCAACCATCTAGATACCCATCAATTACACAATCCAGGGCAACACAGGTTTAGAGCAGGTTGCTCCTGTCTGTCCCAGCTACTGGACCACTATGACAAGGTCCTGGATGCATCAGAGGATAAACAAAATGCAGATGTAGTATACACAGACTCTGTGAAAGCCTTCAACAAGTGCAACCATGGTGTAATATAGTGCACAAAATGTGTGACAAAGGAATAACAGGAAAAGTTGGAAGATGGATCTGTAACTACCTAACAAATAGAACACAAAATGTAATAGTAAACAGAGTAAAGTCTGAGGCAGCTACAGTGAAAAACTTTGTTCCACAAGGCACAGTACTCACTCCCATCCTGTTCCTCATCCTCATATCTGACATAGACAGAGATGTAAGACATAGCTCCATGTCTTCCTTTGCAGATGACACTCAAATTGCCATGACAGTGTCCTCCATCGAAGATACTGCAAGACTCAAAGCAGACATCAACCAAATCTTTAAATGGGCCGCAGAAAACAATATGAAGTTCAATGATGAGAAATTTCAACTACAGTGAAACCCCAGATTCCATCCTTAATCCGTTCCAGAAGGTCAGTCTAAATCCAAAAAGGATGAAAACCGAAGTACTACAGTGATCCCTCGTGTTTCGGTGATTCCGAATATCGGTGATTTCGTGTTTCGAGCGCTTTTTTCGGTCAATGTTTTCCTCGTGTATCGGTCCGTACCAGACCTGTCCGCCTGCCCGCGCTTGCGTGCCTCGCCTCGCCGCGCAGGACACCAGTCTAGTATTGTTTACCACTGAGAGAACATTACCCAGCGCACTCTTTCAAACATTCAATATAAATTTGTTGTGTTTATTGCTGGTTTAGTGATTGTCACTGTGAAATAAGTCACCATGGGTCCAAAGAAGCTTCCTAGTGGCATGCAGGGAGTGTAGCAGGCATGCAGGGAGTGTAGCATTCATGCAGGAAGTGTAGCAGGCATGCAGGGAGTGTAGCAGGCATGCAGGGAGTGTAGCAGGCATGCAGGGAGTGTAGCATTCATGCAGGGAGTGTAGCATTCATGCAGGGAGTGTAGCATTCATGCAGGGAGTGTAGCATTCATGCAGGGAGTGTAGCATTCATGCAGGGAGTGTAGCATTCATGCAGGGAGTGTAGCAGGAAGGCAGGGAGTGGGGATTCCCCTTCCAAACACTAAGCCCTCCTTCACTCTCCTCCCTATCTTCCAGATGCCAGCAACTCTCTTCAATAAAGGTAAGTAAATGTTATTTTAAATGTTTAATTATAAATTTATTACTTTATAATTGTTTTGTGTATGTAAAACTATAGTATTTATTCTTTAAAAAAAATTATTTTTTTGTGAATATTTTTGGGTGGAACGGATTAATTGTATTTACATTATTTCTTATGGGAAATAAGGTTTTGACTTTCGAGCAATTCGTGTTAAGGTCTAGCTCCTGGAATGGATTATGACCAAAACACGAGGGACCACTGTAATATTTCCCATAAGAAATAATGTGTACAATTAATTCCAGACACCCAAAAATATTAACAAAAAATACATTTTTTAAAGAATAACTATAGTTTTCACATACAGAAAACAATGAGAAAATATCTACCTGGATGACAACCAACAGGCTTATTCTCAATACAGACAAAACCTACTTCATGCAATTTGGAAAAAGGGCTTCAAATGTACGGCTTAACATAATAATAAATGGATCACCCATTTCTAGACTCACGGAGGGTAAATTTCTAGGACTCCACCTTGACAGCAGTCTCAAATTCCAGACACACATACAGCAAATTTCTAAGAAAGTCTCTAAGACAGTAGGCAGTCTATCAAAGATACAGTACAGTGGTCCGTCGGTTTTCGCCGAAAATTCGTTCCAGAATGCTGCTCAAGTGCCATTACCGAACGAATTTACTTCCTTAAGAAATAATGTCACGTAGGTTAGTCTATTTTAGACCCCCAAAAATACACTTGCAACAGCACTTACGAAAATACACTTACATAAATCTTCGAGTTTGGAGATGCACGAAAACCAAGGGACCACTGTACTATGTACCGCAATCAGCTCTCCTTGCTCTGTACCACTCACTCATTTACCCCTATCTCACCTATGGAGTATGTGCATGGGGCTCAACTACAGTAAATCACCTCAGACCCTTAATAACCCAACAAAAACCAGTAGTCCGATTGATAACAAATTCCAACTCGAGACAGCATACTCTGCCACTATTCAAGAGTCTTAACTTACTCAATAGTATACAAAACACCAACACTTTTTATTGTGCCTACTACATACATAGGACACTGCACTCTAATATAAACAATATAAACCCTCCTCTTAAACTCCTCCTTGACGGCTGCAACAGAACACACAACCATAATACATACAAGACACAGATCACTCTTTGATATCCCTCGTGTCCATCTCTCCCTATGCAAAAATGCTATGCCGTAAGATTTGGAATTCACTCCCAGAGAACACTAAAGAACCCCTGTCAGCAAATCAGTTCAAGACTCTTCTTAGAAATCACCTACTCACCCAAAACTAAACAGCTTTCAAATTCACCTCCATTACCACATACTGTGCTAAGGATCACAGTGTCACTCACCTAAATCTGAAAACTTCAAAAATAGATGCTCAAAGTTCATTACATTACTTAATACTACATTGTAAAAAATCAAGACCTGCACAAAATTGTTCTGACATATACTCAATTGTAATAATCTCATATTGTAAGCTACTTTCAACATGGCCCATTGTAATATTCCCATTTTGTAATTTAAGCCATTTTACTGTTGATATATACAACCTGTATACTACTTTCAACTTGTCCCGTTGTAATATCCCCATATTGTAATTTGAGTCAATTTAATGATAGGGTGGATAGGGGGGCAATGTGGCAGATGTTGCAGGTGTATGGAATAGGAGGTAGGTTACTGAAAGCAGTGAAGAGCTTTTATGAGGATAGTGAGGCTCAGGTTAGTGTGTGTAGGAGAGAGGGAGATTATTTCCCAGTAAAAGTAGGCCTTAGACAAGGATGTGTGATGTTACCGTGGTTGTTCAATATATTTATAGATGGGGCTGTAAGAGAAGTGAATGCGAGGGTCTTGACAAGAGGTGTGGAGTTAAAAAACAAAGAATCAAATACAAAGTGGAAGTTGTCACAGTTGCTTTTTGCTGATGACACTGTGCTTTTGGGAGATTCTGAAGAGAAGTTGCAGAGGCTGGTGGATGAATTTGGTAAGGTATGTAAAAGAAGAAAATTGAAAGTGAATACGTATAGGAAAGGGTAAGGTGATGAGGATAACAAAAAGATTAGGTGATGAAAGATTGGATATCAGATTGGAGGGAGAGAGTATGGAGGAGGTGAATGTATTCAGATATTTGGGAGTGGACATGTCAGCAGATGGGTCTATGAAGGATGAGGTGAATCATAGAATTGATGAGGGGAAAAGGGTGAGTGGTGCACTTTGGAGTCTGTGGAGACAAAGAACTTTGTCCATGGAAGTAAAGAGGGGAATGTATGAGAGTATAGTTATACCAACACTCTTGTATGGGTGTGAAGCATGGGTGATGAATGTTGCAATGAGAAGGCTGGAGGCAGTGGAGATGTCATGTCTGAGGTCAATGTGTGGTGTGAATATAATGCTGAGAATTCGGAGTTTGGAAATTAGGAGGAGGTGCGGGATTACCAAAACTATTATCCAGAGGGCTGAGGAGGGGTTGTTGAGGTGGTTCAGACATGTAGAGAGAATGGAACGAAACAGAATGACTTTGAGAGTGTATAAATCTGTAGTGGAGGGAAGGCGGGGTAGGGGTCGGCCTAGGAAAGGTTGGAGGGAGGGGGTAAAAGAGGTTTTGTGTGTGAGGGGCTTGGATTTCCAGCAAGCATGCGTGAGCGTATTTGATAGGAATGAATGGAGACAAATGGTTTTTAATACTTGACATGCTGTTGGAGTGTGAGCAAAGTAACATTTATGAAGGGATTCAGGGAAACCGGCAGGCCGGACTCGAATCCTGGAGATGGGAAGTACAGTGTCTGCACTCTGAAGGAGGGGTGTTAATGTTGCAGTTTTATAACTGTAGTGTAAAGCACCCCTCTGGCAAGACAGTGATGGAGTGAATGATGAAAGTTTTTCTTTTTCGGGCCACCCTGCCTTGGTGGGAATCAGCCGATGTGTTAATAATAATAATAATAATAATAATTACTATGATCTATTTGTCTAGTAGTCTGTAATCCATTAATTTAGTCTGCTGGTAATGCCTAGGCATGATAGTGGCTCTCTTTGCACTGCAAATCATTATTGTAATTACACACTGTAAACTATCTATATAAATAGGACTCCCTACAATATGTCAATCACATTGTAAACTTGCAAAGAAACATAAATTTGAATTTGAATTTGAAAAGAAAGAAATATAAATGACTAATGAAATGGATAAATGAACATTTAACATCACATTTACCTTTATTGAAGACTTGTTGGGGTATGGATGGTGAGGAGGGGAGAGGGAGGAGCAGAGGTTATTGTTTGGAAGGAAAATCCCCCTCCATAAGGACTTCAGGTATCAAAGCCCTATCCGGGGTTACTTCCCTTCTTTGTCTTTTACTATCGCACTAAAAATCAGTCCAGAGAGCTCTGTTTCTGGCGTCTCTTTAAGATTTGCCTAAAATGGGACAAGGTATTGTCACTGAACATGTTGCAGATACGGCTTGTATCAGCTTGGTCAGGGTGATATTTTTCCACAAAAGTTTGCACCTCATTCCACTTTGCACAAATGTCCTTAATCACTGAAGTAGGCACCTTCTTCCCTATTGAGTTTCTTGCCTTCTTTACCAAAGGGCTGGCACTAGGAACTTTCTTTGGGCCCATGGTGGCTTATTTCACAGTCACACTCAATAAATAAGCACAAAAAACAATGGATTATTACGAAATGTTTCGGATGAACGCGCGAAGTAATGCTCACTCAACAAGTGACAGAGCCAGACTGAGACACGTACGCGTGAGTGGCGGCATCCCAGGCGGGCAGACGCATCTGATACAGATGATCTCCAGATGGAGGTACGAAATCCGGAGCAAAATTTCGCCCAAAAAAGTGGTCTAAATTCGAAACATATGATATTCGGTGCAGACGAAATCCGGGGTTCCACTGTACTCAGATATGGAAAACTTGAGGAAATTAAAACTTTATCAGCATACAAAACAAATTCTAGCCACACAATAGAGTGAAAAACTAATGTGAAAGTTCTGGGAGTGATAATGTCAGAGGAACTCACCTTCAAAGACCACAATAATGTATCTACCTCATCTGCTAGAAAAATGATAGGATGGATAATGAGAACCCTCAAAACTAGGGACACAAAACACACACAACCCGCACATATAAAAGGGAGGAGTGTGACTTTGTAAATGGTCCAAGTCGGGCCGAAACGTCGTCGTAAGCTCCTCCCTTATATATGTGCGGGTTGTGTGTGTATTGTTCCAGTCACGGTATTGTGCCTTTTTTGTTATTTAGGGACACAAAGCCTAAATCGCTTGTTCTCTCTAGGCTGGAATACTGCTGTACACTAACTGCCCCCTTCAAGGCAGGCGAAATTGCTGACCTGGAGAATGTACAGAAAACTTTCATGGCAAGCATAAGTACGATAAAGCACCTAAATTACTGGGAATGATTGAAGTCCCTTGATTTGTATTCCCTGGAATGCAAGCGAGAAAGATATATGATAATATACACCTGGAAAATCCTAGAGGGATTAGTACCAAACTTGCACATGAAAATCACTCCCTATGAAAGCACAACACGGCAGGAGATGCAACTTTCCTTCAATGAGAAGCAGGGGGGTCATGAGTACACTAAGAGACAACACAATAAGTGTCAGGAGCCCAAGACCATTCAACTGCCTCCCAGCATACATAAGGGGATTACCAATAGACCCCTGTGCCCACAAGAAGGCGTTGGACAGGCACCTAAAGTCAGTACCTGAACAGCCAGGCTGTGGTTCATACGTTGGTTTATGTGCAGCCAGCAGTAACAGCCTGGTTGATCAGACCCTGATCCACCACGAGGCTTGGCCTCAGACCGGGCCTCGGGGGCAGTGACCCCCGCAACCCTCTCCAGATAAACTCCAGGTAATATACAGTACAGTGGTACCCCGACTTACGATGGTCCCCAAACACACCCTTTTATGTAAGTTTATTTTTTTAAATGTTTTTGTAAGTGTAATTTTGGGGGTCTAAAAGGACTAGTCTATTTTACATCATTTCTTATGGAGATAAATTCGTTTGGTAATGGCACTTGAACAGCATTCTGGAATGAAAAAATATCGTAAGTCGGGGTACCACTGTAATTGTAAATTATGTGTACAGCACTACATTAGGGATACAATAGAGTACTTAAAGCCTGATTTAATGGACACTCAGACAATCCCTTCATTAGTCATTATATCAAGCAATCGCATGGAATTTTTTTTTTTTCAACATGTCGGTCGTCTCCTACCGAGGCAGGGTGACCCAAAAAGAAAGAAAATCCCCAAAAAGAAAATACTTTCATCATCATTCAACACTTTCACCTCACTCATACATAATCACTGTCTTTGCAGAGTCTCTCAGATATGACAGTTCAGAAGTCCCTTCAACTGCCAATATCCCAAACCCCTCCTTTAAAGTGCAGGCACTGTACTTCCAATTTCCAGGACTCAAGTCCGGCTAACCGATTTCCCTGAATCCCTTCATGAAATATTACCCTACTCTCTCCAACAGCTTGTCAGGTCCCAAAAACCATTCACTCCTATCTAACACGCTCACACATGCTTGCTGGAAGTCCAAGCCCCTTGCCCACAAAACCTCCTTTACCCCCTCCCTCCAACCTTTTCGAGGACGACCACTACCCTGCCTTCCTTACCCTACAGATTTATACGTTCTCAAAGTCATTCTACTTTGA
Organism: Cherax destructor; assembly: GCA_009830355.1. Classification (NCBI taxonomy): domain Eukaryota; kingdom Metazoa; phylum Arthropoda; class Malacostraca; order Decapoda; family Parastacidae; genus Cherax; species Cherax destructor. The sequence goes on along the minus strand of WNWK01010814.1, from coordinate 49,548 downwards.
TCCATTCTCTCTAAATGACCAGACCACCTCAAAAACCCCTCTTCAGCCCTCTGACTAATACTTTTAGTAACTCCACACCTCCTCCTAATTTCCACATTCCAAATACTCTGCATAATATTTACACCACATATTGCCCTTAGACAGGACATCTTCACTGCCTCCAGCTGCCTCCTCACTGCAGCATTTGCAACCCAAGCTTCATACCCATATTAGAGTATTGGTACCACTATACTTTCGTACATTCCCTTCTTTGCCTCCATGGATAACATTTTTTTTTTGTTCCACAGATACCTCAATGCACCACTCACCTTTTTTCTTTCATTAATTCTATGGTTAACCTCATCCTTCATAAACCCATCTGCTGAAGGAGGTAAAGGAGGTTTTGTGTGCGAGGGGCTTGGACTTCCAGCAAGCATGCATGAGCATGTTAGATAGGAGCAAATCGAGATACAGTAGATCGTCATTTAGCATCGTAGTTACGTTCCTGAAAATGTCGTGTTAGATAATTTTGTGTTATATAATTAAGAGAACTTATGGGAAAAATAGGGTTACGTTCCTGGGAGTCCCCAAAAAGCCAAACAAGTTCTTTTTAGACCAACAGATTTTACAAAAATAAAAGTGAATATGTAATTGTAGTTCATTATCATGATGTATTATGTTGTTTTTACTGCTTAAGACTACAAATGTAACAGAAATAATAGTATTTACCTTAAATTGTGGGTGCTGGTGTTTGTGGATGATTGTGAAGAGAGTGGAGAGTTATGCTGTGGCCCTACTGGGCTGAGGTGGATAGTAGAGGTTCTGGAACTGAAGTCGATGGTTGTACTGAGTGTCTAACTTTAAGTCATTCAGTAAATCAGTCAAGTCATTCAGTAAGTCAGTCAAGTCATTCAGTAAGTCAGTCAAGTCATTCAGTAAGTCAGTCAAGTCATTCAGTAAGTTAGTCAAGTCATTCAGTAAGTCAGTCAAGTCATTCAGTAAGTCAGTCAAGTCATTCAGTAAGTTAGTCAAGTCATTCAGTAAGTCAGTCAAGTCATTCAGTAAGTCAGTCAAGTCATTCAGTAAGTCAGTCAAGTCATTCAGTCAGTAAGTCAGTCAAGTCATTCAGTCAGTAAGTCAGTCAGTCAAGTCATTCAGTCAGTCAAGTCAGTCAGTCAGTAAGTCAGTCAGTCAGTAAGTCAGTCAAGTAAGTCAGACAAGTCAGTAAGTCAGTCAAGTCAGTCAGTCAGTCAAGTCAGTCAGTAAGTCAGTCAGTCAAGTAAGTCAGTCACACAAACTTATGTTTACCTCTTTTTATGTGTACAAAGTAACACTTCATTACGGCCACGGGTTATGTCTTGTCTAATATCTTTGTTTTCGTCGTTAATTCTAAGACTTAAATGTTTACACCTTTTCTTGCCACTTTGAGCGACACTTTGATTGCTTGGCAGATACAAGATATAGTAATTTAAAGATCAAAACACAATTCACTCTCTCTCATTCTTCACAAACACAGCTGGCTTGTAGCAGAGGACTTTTTTTTGACGCGTATGAAATACGTACGAATGCTGGGATGGTGGGGTCCGGAGTGGCTGGGGAAGGCTGGTGGTGTCCGCTGAACAACAACAACAAGACTGCTTGTGGGAATGGTTATTTGTTTTTCCTTCCCGCAAACTGTAAGTAAGTTTATTCAGGTATACACAGATACAGTTACATTGATTATCATACATAGCAGCATATGTGTAGAGAACCTAGGATAACCCAAAAAAGTCAGAGTGACTTATTTCCATTGTCTGACTTTTTTTGGGTTATCCTAGGTTCTCTACACATATGCTGCTATGTATGATAATCAATGTAACTGTACTTACCTAATTGTGGTTGCAGGGGTTGAGACTCAGCTCCTGGCCCTGTGTATCTGAATAAACTTACAGTTTGCAGGAAGGAAAAACAAATTCCCTTTTTCTCTAAGCACGAGGATTGGGCTTACACTTGAAATCACCTGATGCATTACCGAAAAGGAGCAAGGTGAAGCGATCCTTTGCTGTCTTGAAGCCTGGTGCACTTTTCTCTTGCTGACTGATATAAGTTCGTGTTGGTATTTTCTTCCAGAAAACACTTCTCTCGTCAGCATTAAACACTTGATGTGGCTCATAGCCACCCTCAGTAGGACCCCCACTGACTCAATGGTTTAACCCACCGCGGGCTACCGTGCATACAAAAATTTTTCCACTCCTGTGAACCGTGTAATATCATTTTTACGTCGTGTTAGATAATAATGTGCCGCAATTCTTCAATCGTGCAATACCCGTAACGTGTAACATAATCTCGTGCTAAATGATGGTCTACTGTAAATGGTTTTTGGGACTTGACGTTCTGTTAGAGTGTGAGCAAGATAACATTTATGAAGGGTTTAAGGGAAACCGGCAGGCTGGACTCGAGTCCTTGAGATGGGAAGTACAGTGCCTGCACTCTGAAGGAGGGGTGTTAATGTTGCAGTTTTATAACTGTAGTGTAAGCGCTCCTCAGGCAAGACAGTGATGGAGTGAATGATAATGAAAGTTTTTCTTTTTTGGGCCACCCTGCCTTGGTGGGAGAAGGCAGATGTGTTAATAATAAAAAATAAATAAAAAAAATTCACTTCCATACTCCCTCCAATATGATATCCAATTTTTCTTAACCTAACTCATTTGATACCCTCATCACCTTACTCTTATCTACCTTCACTTTCAACTTACTTTCTTTACACACCCTCCCAAACTCGTCCACTAACCTTTGCAACTTCTCTTTAGAATCTCCCAAAAGCACAGTATCATCAGCAAAAATTAACTGTGTCAACTCCCATTTTGTATTTGATTCCTGCTCTCTCCAACACCCTAGCATTTAAATCTTTTATAACTCCATCTATAAATATGTTAAACAACCATGGTGACATTACACATCCCTGTCTAAGGCCTACTTTTACTGAAAAGTAATCTCCCACTCTCCTACACACCCTAACCTGAGCCTATCCTCATAAAACCTCTTTACAGCATTAAGTAACTTACTACCTATTCCATATACAGTGGACCCCCGGTTTACGTACTGCTCAAAACTCGACCCATTATGTAAGTGAAATTTTTGTAAGTGCTTTTGTAAGTGTATTTTTGGGGGTCTTTTTAAAAGCACTAATCTAATTTACATTATTCCTTATGGGAATAAATTCATTCGGTAATGGCACTTAAACAGCATTCTGGAATGAATTATGGCCGTTAACCGGGGGTCCACTGTACTTTCAACATCTGCCACATTGCTTCCCTATGCACCCTATCATATGCCTTTTCTAAATCCATAAATGCAATGAAAACATCCCTACCTTTATCTAAATACTGTTCCCTTATATGCTTCAATGTAAACACAATCTACACAATCCCTACCCATTCTAAAGCCTCCTTATTCATCTGCAATCCTAATCTCTGTCTTACCTCTAATTCTTTCAATAATAACCCTACCATACACTTTACCTGATACACCCAGTAAACTTATTCCCTTATAATTTTTACAATCTCTTTTGTCCCCCTTTCCCTTATATAAAGGAATTATACACACTCTCTGCCAGTCCCTAGGTACCTTTCCCTCTTTCATACATTTATTGAACAAAAGTACCAACCACGCCAAAACTATATCCCTCCTGCTTTTAACATTTCTGTTATGATCCCATCAGTTCCAGCTGCTTTACCCCCGTTCATTCTAATATTTTAATAAAAATATTAATTAATTATAAATTATTATTATTAGATGTAGTATTATATTATTTTAATTTATTATTATTATGAAAGAACATAAGAAAGGAGGAACACTGCAGCAGGCCTGTTGGCCCATACTAGGCAGGTCCTTCACATTCCATCCCACTAACAAGATATTTGTTCATCCCAATCTTAAATGCTACCCAAGAAATAAGGTTTGATAATTCTATTTACTCATGTGCAATTCCCACTCAAATCCAACCCCTCTCACTCATGAATTTATCCAACCTAAATTTGAAACTAACCAAGGTCCTAGCTTCAATAACCCAACTAGGCAGACTGTTCCACTCATCAACTATCCTATTTCCAAACCAATACTTTCCTATATCCTTTCTAAATCTAAACTTATCTAACTTGAATCCATTATTGTGGGTTCTCTCTTGGAGAGATATCCTCAAGACCTTATTTATATCCCCTTTGTTAATACCCATTTTCCACTTGTATACCTCGATCATGTCTCTCCTCATTCTACGTCTTACAAGTGAATGTAATTTAAGGCTCTTCAATCTTTCTTCATAAGGAAGATTTCTAATGCTATGTATTAATTTAGTCATTCTACGCTGAATGTTTTCTAACGAATTTATGTCCATTCTGTAATATGGAGACCAGAACTGAACTGCGTAATCAAGGTGAGGCCTTACTAACGATGTATAAAGCTGTAATATAACCTCTGGACTTCTGTTGCTTACACTTCTTGATATAAATCCCAGTAATCTATTTGCCTTATTACGTACGCTTAGGCATTGCTGTCTTGGTTTAAGGTTGCTGCTTACCATCACCCCCAAGTCCTTTTCGCAATCTGTATGGCTAAGTTCAGAACCTTGCATTTATCTACATTGAACTGCATCTGCCACTTTTCTGACCACGAATTAAGTTTGTCTAAATCTTCCTGAAGTTCTATGACATCTATGTTTGAATCAATTATCCTACCTATCTTCGTGTCGTCGGCGAATTTGCTCATATCACTAGTAATTCCCTCGTCAAGGTCATTGATATATATTATAAATAACAATGGGCCTAAGACTGATCCCTGTGGAACACCACTTGTTACAAGTCCCCATTCGGATTTAACCCCATTTATGCACACTCTCTGCTTCCTATTGGTGAGCCATGACTCGATCCATGACAGCACTTTTCCCCCAATGCCATGAGCTGCCACTTTCTTTAAAAGTCTCTGGTGTGGTACTCTATCAAAAGCCTTACTAAAGTCTAAATAAACAATATCGAATTCTTTATCGTGATCAACAGCCTCAAAAGCTTTACTGAAGAAGGTTAATAAATTAGATAGGCAGAAACGGCCCCTCGTGAATCCATGCTGAGTATCATTAATCAAATTATGGTTATCTAGATGGCTTCTAATAATATCAGCTATAATTGACTCTAGTAATTTGCCTACAATTGAGGTCAGGCTTATTGGGCGGTAATTTGACGGTAGTGACTTGTCCCCTGCTTTAAAAATTGGAATTACATTAGCCATCTTCCACATATCAGACACTACACCTGTTTGAAGAGATAAATTAAAAATGTTAGATAATGGTTCACAGAGTTCCATTTTGCATTCCTTAAGAACCCTTGCAAAAAGCTCATCAGGACCCGGCGATTTATTTTGTTTCAGTCGGTCTAGTTGTTTCATAACCATTTCGCTAGTGACTTTGATATTACATAATTTATCTTCTTCTGGGCCTCTGTAAAAATTAATTACTGGGATATTATTAGTGTCTTCCTGTGTGAAAACCGAGAGAAAATAATTATCTACAACTTAAGGCGGAATTAACGGAAGCTAGAAGAGAGATTCAACGTTTGAAGGGTATATGCAAGTCGAGGTAAGAACATTGTTTTAGTTGGGGATAGTCAGATTAAGTTTATGGATAGGGAATTTTGTCTTAATGATAGGAATAGGAGGCAGAGGGTGTGTTATCCTGGGGCTGGGATGAAGGATATTGTTAGCCGTCTGGACGACATCATGAGAGGTAATGGGAGCAATCCTATTATCTGTCTCAGTGCTGGAGGCAACGATGTTGGCAGACGTAGGAGTGAGGAGCTGATTAGCAGCTATAGGTCAGCAATAGACAGAATTAGGAAGAAGGGTGGGAACCCTGTCATATGTGGTATTTTGCCAAGGAGAGGAGTTGGAAATGAATGGTTGTCCAGGGCAATTGGTGTCAATTGCTGGCTGGACAAATACTGTAAGGATAATGCAGTAACATTCATTGACAACTGGAACCTCTTCTATGGCAGAAATGACATGTATGCCAGGGATGGGGTTCACTTATCTAGGTCTGGGGTGGGGGCACTGGCAACTGCAGTGGAGGGAGCTGTTAGGGCTTTAAACTAGAAAAAGTTAGTGGTATGGGTTATGGGGGGAAAACAGTGAAGTCCCAGTGTAGTAATGTTATAAATTCTAGGGGAACTAGTAATAGGCAGAATAAGGTGGGTATTGGAAAGCCAGTGGCACTAGGTGACAAGGACAGTAATAGGTATAGTGAAAAAACAGAAATGAGCAGGAAGGGTAAAGAGAAAGGAGGATCTTTAACCCTTTACCGGGCAGGACCGTGTACAGACGGTCCTAAACACGTGTTTTTGCGCGTGTCATCCTACTCCCCCAGCGCATCTAGGTTCCCATTCTCTATATCTGACCAATCACAAGCCTTCTGTGAGCCGCTCCAGCTAAGTGAGACCGGCATCTGCTCGCTTCCCATTGGTTGAGAGACCAAAATGTAAACACTTCTCGCTTGGCGTCACCCAGAGCCGAATTTTTGCTCTTGTTCCACTCATATACACTGTGATTATACTCTCTACAATGTCGGTAAGTACTAATTGTTGTGTCCAGTGTGTAAATGAATAGTTTAGGCATATTTTGAGATATATACAGTGGTACCTCGACTTACGATGGTCCCCAAACTCACCCTTGTATGTAAGTTTATTTTTTTAAATGCTTTTGTAAGTGTAATTTTGGGGGTCTAAAAGGACTAGTCTATTTTACAACATTTCTTAAGGAGATAAATTCGTTTGGTAATGACACTTGAACAGCATTCTGGAATGAAAAAATATCGTAAGTCGAGGTACCACTGTATCAGGAGTTAGATATGCATAATATGAGTGTACCATGCAATTGAAAAAAGTGCAACAAAAGAGGACCGTGTACAGACGGTCCCGCCCGTCAGGGCCACATTTTAAATTTCAGTAAATAAATATTTATATAAAAATTTCTAGTGCATATATGAATTCTGTAGTGGTCTGGGTGTGTACAGAACATTCTTATTGTCATTCCAGATCAATGAGAAATTGTTCTATTGTGAACCCTTCCAACAGAAGTTCAAATATCTCTGCATTTTGGTGGAAAGTGACTCAGATCCAGAACCAGATGACCTGTTGCCATCTCCAGTGCAGTACCAACGTGCAGAAAGGCCTGATGACAGTGTGAGGTTTGACCAAAATGATAGGTTTGATAAAATGCTAGGTCACTGGCCAGTGCAAGGCAGAATATTTACATGCAATTATTGCAGCAAAACGAAAAATCATGTCACATCCTCATTTTTGTGTGCCGTATGCAAGGTAAATCTATGCATCAAGAAGGAAAGAAATTGCTTCATAGCCTTTCATTGTAGCAATTAGTGATCAAGAATGATTGTTTTTTCTCAGGAAATTCAGGAATATGGGACTTGAAAGTTTTATCCCTTTGCAATGTGTCAATGTTGCTCTTTGGTTCACTTTTATATTTTTTATACCTACAAAATGTTTGGAAACAAGTTCCATTTGTGTTTTTGATATTGTCTATTAGTATAATAAAATAGAAAAATACTTATTTGGTGTTTTATTAACAATTGCAAATTTGCAACATTCAGAATTTGACACCCTTTAACGGTCGGGACCGTCTGTAGACGGTCCTTGAATATTGGCAATTGCGTGAAAAGTTTTTTTAGAATTTCAATTATATGGGCTCATTATCCTTACATTGAGTTACTCTATCCACTCATATGAAATACATTTCGAAATTATCATTTTCCAGGGAGTGCCCGGTAAAGGGTTAAATGTATATTACACCAATAGTCGTAGTGCTAGGAATAAGATGGACGAGTCGAGATTAGTTGCAAGTACTGGTAATATTGATGTTTTTGCAATAACTGAGACATGGTTTAATATGAAAAATCAGGACATGCCTGCCGAATGTCACATTCAGGGTTTTAAATTGTTCCAAGTAGACAGAAGTATCAGGACGGGGGGTGGGGTTGCACTCTATGTTCGTGATCATTTAAATTGTTGCATAAAAACGGGTATAAAGTCTGAAATAACACATACAGAGTCTGTCTGGATAGAATTTTCAGAGGGGTGTGAAAAATTGATTTTAGGCGTGATTTACCGTCCTCCAAACTTAGATAGGGAACAAGGGAGACTACTTTGGGAGGAAATTGTTAAGGCCACAAGGCACGATAACGTAGTAATTCTAGGGGACTTTAACTTTAGTCAGATTAATTGGAATTTCTTGACAGGGAATTTAGAATCTAACAACTTTTTAGAAGTAGTTCAGGATTGCTTTTTGAAGCAGTTTGTGACAGAACCTACAAGGGGAAATAACCTACTTGACTTGGTTCTGGCAAGCAAGGAAACCCTTGTTAATAATTTAGAAATTACAGAGGAACTCGGCTCAAGCGACCACAAGTCAATTATTACCTTTAGCATTGAATGGATGTATGATAGTAGGGATAATTCGATAACGGTCCCAGATTTTCGCTTAGCAGATTATAATGGACTTAGAGAACACTTATCAACTGTGGACTGGGGTGACGAAGAGAGGTATCAATATGACAGTTTTCTTAACACTATACAGGCTGCCCAAAGAACATTTATCCCATGTAAAGAAATTAGATCAAATAGAAATGACCCAAAATGGATGAATAATAGGCTCAAGTATCTTTTAGGGCAGAAGAAAGGAATTTATAGACGCATAAAAAGAGGTGAGGGTCATCTTATAAATCAGTATACTGACATTAAGAGGGACGTTAAAAAGGGGATAAGAAAAGCTAAACGGGACTATGAAATTAAAGTTGCTAGGGATTCAAAACTAACCCAAAAGTTTTTCCAGGTTTATAGAACAAAAGTTAGGGATAAGATAGGTCCCCTTAAAAATAACTATGGGTATCTTACTGACAAGGAGAATGATATGTGCTCTATTTTTAATAATTATTTTCTCTCGGTTTTCACACAGGAAGACACTAATGATATCCCAGTAATTAATTTTTACAGAGGCCCAGAAGAAGATAAATTATGTAATATCACAGTCACTAGCGAAATGGTTATGAAACAACTAGACCGACTGAAACAAAATAAATCGCAGGGTCCTGATGAGCTTTTTGCAAGGGTTCTTAAGGAATGCAAAATGGAACTCTGTGAACCATTATCTAACATTTTTAATTTATCTCTTCAAACAGGTGTAGTGTCTGATATGTGGAAGATGGCTAATGTAATTCCTATTTTTAAAGCAGGGGACAAGTCACTACCGTCAAATTACCGCCCAATAAGCCTGACCTCAATTGTAGGCAAATTACTATAGTCAATTATAGCTGATATTATTAGAAGCCATCTAGATAACCATAATTTGATTAATGATACTCAGCATGGATTCACGAGGGGCCGTTCCTGCCTATCTAATTTATTAACCTTCTTCAGTAAAGCTTTTGAGGCTGTTGATCACGATAAAGAATTCGATATTGTTTATTTAGACTTTAGTAAGGCTTTTGATAGAGTACTGCACCAGAGACTGTTAAAGAAAGTGGCAGCTCATGGCATTGGGGGAAAAGTGCTGTCATGGATCGAGTCATGGCTCACCAATAGGAAGCAGAGTGTGTGCATAAATAGGGTTAAATCTGAATGGGGACTTGTAACAAGTGGTGTTCCACAGGGATCAGTCTTAGACTCGTTGTTATTTATAATATATATCAATGACCTTGACGAGGGAATTACTAGTGATATGAGCAAATTCGCCGACGACACGAAGATAGGTAGGATAATTGATTCAAACATAGATGTCATAGAACTTCAGGAAGATTTAGACAAACTTAATTCGTGGTCAGAAAAGTGGCAGATGCAGTTCAATGTAGATAAATGCAAGGTTCTGAAGCTCGGGAGTGTCCATAACCCAAGCACTTATAAGTTAAATAACGTAGAACTTAGCCATACAGATTGCGAGAAGGACTTGGGGGTGATGGTAAGCAGCAACCTTAAACCAAGACAGCAGTGCTTAAGCGTACGTAATAAGGCAAATAGATTACTGGGATTTATATCAAGAAGTGTTAACAACAGAAGTCCAGAGATTATATTACAGCTTTATACATCATTAGTAAGGCCTCACCTAGATTACACAGCTCAGTTCTGGTCTCCATATTACAGAATGGACATAAATTCGTTAGAAAACATCCAGCGTAGAATGACTAAATTAATACATAGCATTAGAAATCTTCCTTACGAAGAAAGATTGAAGACCCTTAAATTACATTCACTTGTAAGACGTAGAATGAGGGGAGACATGATCGAGGTATACAAGTGGAAAATGGGTATTAACAAAGGGGATATAAATAAGGTCTTGAGGGTATCTCTCCATGAGAGAACCCGCAATAATGGATTCAAGTTAGATAAGTTTAGATTTAGAAAGGATATAGAAAAGTATTGGTTTGGAAATAAGGTAGTTGATGAGTGGAACAGTCTGCCTAGTAGGGTTATTGAAGCAAGGACCTTGGGTAGTTTTAAATTTAGGTTGGATAAATTCATGAGTGAGAGGGGTTGGATTTGAGTGGGACTCGCACATGAGTAAATAGAATTATCAAAGCTTATTTCTTGGGTAGCATTGAAAATTGGGTTGAGCAAATATTCTGTTAGTGGGACGGATTGTGAAGGACTTGCCTAGTATGGGCCAACAGGCCTGCTGCAGTGTTCCTCCTTTCTTATGTTCTTATGTTCTCATACATAATCACTGTCTTTGCAGAGGCGCTCACATACGACAGCTGAGAATAGTCCCTCCCAGCTGTCACTATCCCAGACCCCTCCTTTAAAGTGCAGGCATTGTACTTCCCATTTCCAGGACTCAAGTCCAACTAAATCAATTAACTGGTCTCTCTGAATCCCTTCACAAAATGTTACCCTGCTCACACTCCAACAGCTCGTCAGGTCCCAAAAACCATTCGTCTCCATTCACTCCTATCTAACACGCTCACACATGCTTGCTGGAAGTCCAAGCCCCTTGCCCACAAAACCTTCTTTACCCCCTCCCTCCAACCTTTTCTAGGACGACCCCTACCCTGCCTTCCTTCCCCTACAGATTTATATGCTCTCCAAGTCATTCTACTTTGATCCATTCTCTCTAAATGACCAAACCACCTCAATAACCCCTCTTCAGCCCTCTGACAAATACTTTTAGTAACTCCACACCTTCTCCTAATTTCCACATTCCAAATTTTTTGCATAATATTTACACCACATATTGCCCTTAGACAGGACATCTCCACTGCCTCCAGTCTCCTCCTCGCTGCAGCATTTGCAACCCATGCTTCACACCCATGTTGGTACCACTATACTTTCGTACATTCCCTTCTTTGCCTCCATGGATTACGTTTTTTGTCTCCACGGATACCTCAACACACCACTCACCTTTTTTCCTTCATCAATTCTATGGTTAACCTCACCCTTCATAAACCCATCCGCTGACACGTCAACTCCCAAATATCTGAAAACATTTACCTCTTCCATAATCCCTCTCTCCAATGTGATATCCAATTTTTCTATATTTAAATCGTTTGATACCCTCATCACCTTACTCTTATCTATGTTCACTTTCAACTTTCTACCTTTACACACCCTCCCAAACTCATCCACTAACCTTTGCAACTTTTCTTTAGAATCTCCCATAAGAATAGTGTCATCAGCAAAAAGTAACTGTGTCAACTCCCTTTTTGCTTTTAATTCCCCATAATTTAATCCCACCCCTCTCCCCAACACCCTAGCATTTACTTCTTTTACAACCCCATCTATAAATATATTAAACAACCATGTTAACATGGTGTACTATATATTGTAATAAATAGAATTGAGGAAATCAGGTCTAATATATATTATTTAGGTACAAATACTGGTCAGAGAGCCCGTCGTAAGTCCGAGGCATCAGTAAACGAGTATGTCGCTAAGTGAGGAGAGGCTGTACTGCATAAACATCGATTTGCTTACCTTTCTCACATTTCTCCGGAGTATTCCACCATCTCTTGGCTTGGCTCCACGGTAACTCTTAGGTTGAGCTGGCCATCGTATAGAGGGGCCTAAAAATGGTTCCTCACTTAGCTCGTCTTCATCAAGTGAAGATTTGGAACAAGTGGCTAGTTTAAATTTTACTCCTGATGGCCGCAGCACTTTTTCTTGGTGTGTTGGTAATGAAGAAACACTTTGCTCATTTTCTGTATCTTTCACTTTACTAGGTAAATGTAAATTACTTACACATTTAGAAGAATTGTTGAAAACAGTGTTTGATTCATCAACAGAGGGCAAAGGTCTAGTTTCTAAAGTTAATGGCAAGGAGGAAGAAGTGGATATGGCAATGGATGGTGAGGTTGATGTGTTCAGCATGTTGGCACAAGAATAGGTATTAGGTGTGGTCTGTATTAACATGTTAAGCTTGCTCAGATCTTGGCACTCTTCAAGGTAAGGACTCGATCTGTTTGGTATCTGAGTCGGATATTTTTTGGGCCAAGAAGTTTTTCCTCTTGTATGTTTGATCCCACTGACTTTGAACTGAAATATAATTATTTGTTAATATTATGTTCATTATCTTTAAATATACATGTATAGGTTTTCAAGAATTTATACAAAAATACAAGTTATAAAATCATTACTACAAAATAAACGTGCTCACATTGAAAATAAATACATAAATTATTACTACATAGAGTGGTACCTCGGTATACGTCCTTAATCCGTTCCAAGACCTTGGACGTATACCAAACGAATTTTCCCATAAGAAATACAGTGGATCCCCAGTTTACGTTGAAAATTCATTCCAGAATGCTGTTTGAGTGCCGTTACCGAAAAAAAAAATTCCCATAAGGACAAATGTAAATTAGATTAGTCATTTCAGACCCCCAAAAATACACTTACGAAAATACACTTACATAATTGTTCGAGTTTGGAGGTGAACGTAAACTGGGGGTCCACTGTACTATACGGAAAGCGATTAATCCGTTCCCATGAAAAAAATCCTACTGTTATTGGCATATTATACACTGATGGGGTGTATAAAATAATTTAAACACTGCTTAATACTAAAATATATGTAATTTAAACACTGCTTAATACAAAAATACATACATAATACAAAAGAATTAGATGAAATAAATGCAAATTTAACCTAGCTTTACTTTGCCGAAGAGTCGAGTGCCTGCTAGGATAGTGCTGAGAAGGGAGGAGGAAGAAATGTTATTGTTTGGAAGGAGAGTCCCCTTCTCTTTTTCCTATTTGGACCTGGTTGAAGCTCACCAGGTTTGACTTTTAAACTTTGCTTCTGCCTTCTCCTCAGGATGTTTCGGAAATGTGACATTGCGGCTTGTTTGGGCTTTGTTGGGGTGGTACTTCTCTGCAAAGTTTTTGATGTCCATCCATTTGCCAAAGATTTCCTTGATTAATGAAGTAGGGGCTTCCTCTATCTCCTCTTCCAAGCCTGAAGAGAGTGCATCCATCTTAGTCTTATGCTCCTCCTTCTCAAGTTCCTGCAGCTCCTCAGTGGTCAGCTCTTCCCTGTGCCCCTCCACTAACTCATCCACATCACCATCACTCACATCCAGACCCATGGACCTGCCCAGAGACAATATCCTCCACTATAGACACAGCCTCAAAGCCCTCAAAGTCTCTTTCAGCCACTGCTTCTGGCAACAAATTCCTCCAAGCAGAGTTCATTGTTCTGTATGAAACTTCCTGCCAGGCTTTGTCAATGAGTGACAGAAATGGGTGACAGAAAGTGATCTTTCCAAAACTCTCTCAGGGTTAACTGTGTCAGAGGTCACTTCAAAGCACCTCTGGAATAGTGCTTTAATGTAGAGTTTCTTGAAATTACTGATGACCTGCTGATCCATGGGCAGGATGAGAGGAGTCATGTTAGGGTTTCGTGCAGTGTCGTGACTCATTTTGACCCATACAAGTTCTAGCACGCGAATCGTACAGTGGACCCCTGGAGTTCATAGTCATCGGAGTTAGTAACATTGGTTTAGTGATCATAGATCCGCTCGGAGACAGTAATTCATCCCGGACGCGTACGCGTGGCCCACACGGCCCAACACTCCATGCAGAGTCAGTGTGCCATTGTTTACCAGCGAGTGACAGTCACCCACGTGTTCATACCATACATTTTGTTATTATTCCATTGTTTTTAGTGCTTGCAACTGCTAAATAAGCCACCATGGGCCCAAAGAAAGCTCCTAGTGCCAGCCCTGTGGTAAAGAAGGTCAGAAACACGGTAGAACTGAAAAGAGAGATAGAGTGGACCCCCGGTTTTCGTGATTTATTCGTTCCAGAATGCTGTTCAAGTGGCATTACCAAACGAATTTATTCCCATAAGGAATAATGTAAATTAGACTAGTCATAGTTCCTTGTGTACTCTCTGTGGACTGAACAATCTTTGCTGTGAAGATTTTTCTACTGTGCTCTCCGTTCTTAGCTACCTGAGATTGAATGATGGCTTCCCTCAACTACGAGCAGCTATATCTCCAACTTAAGGCGGAATTAACGGAAGCTAGAAGAGAAATTCAACGTTTGAAGGGTATATGCAAGGATTATCCCCGGAACAATGTCGCCGATCCTCAGACCAACGAATGGATGCTAGTCGGATCTGAAGGGGCGAAGCTGAAGTTGAAGAAGGTCCAGGAGACTGCTGTGAAAACCAGCAACTCTTTTTCTTTGTTATCAGACGAATGTGAAGACATCCCAGCGAAGACCATCTCTACAAAGAACGTCGAGAACGTCATGCACACCGCCAGTCGAGGTAAGAACATTGTTTTAGTTGGGGACAGTCAGATTAGTTTATGGATAGGGAATTTTGTCTTAGGGATAGGAATAGGAGGCAGAGGGTGTGTTATCCTGGAGCTGGGATGAAGGATATTGTTAGCCGTCTGGACGACATCATGAGAGGTAATGGGAGCAATCCTATTATCTGTCTCAGTGCTGGAGGCAACGATGTTGGCAGGCGTAGGAGTGAGGAGCTGATTAGCAGCTATAGGTCAGCAATAGACAGAATTAGGAAGAAGGGTGGGAACCCTGTCATATGTGGTATTTTGCCAAGGAGAGGAGTTGGAAATGAATGGTTGTCCAGGGCAATTAGTGTCAATTGCTGGCTGGACAAATACTGTAAGGAAAATGCAGTAACATTCATTGACAACTGGGACCTCTTCTATGGCAGAAATGACATGTATGCCAGGGATGGGGTTCACTTATCTAGGTCTGGGGTGGGGGCACTGACAATTGCAGTGGAGGGAGCTGTCAGGGCTTTAAACTAGAAAAAGTTAGTGGTATGGGTTATGGGGGGAAAACAGTGAAGTCCCAGTGTAGTAATGTTGAATTTTAGGGGAACTAGTAATAGGCAGAATAAGGTGGATATTGGAAAGTCAGTGGCACTAGGTGACAAGGCCAGCAATAGGTATAGTGGAAAAACAGAAATGAACAAGAAGAGTAAAGAGAAGGAAGGTTTTCTGAACATTTTTTATACTAATAGTCGTAGTGCGAGAAATAAGATGGACGAATTGAGATTAGTTGCAAGTGCAGGTAGTATTGAAGTTTTTGCATTAACTGAAACGTGGTTTAATATGAAAAATCGGGACATGCCTGCTGAATGTCACATTCAGGGTTTTAAATTGTTCCAAGTAGACGGAAGTATCGGGAAGGGGGGTGGGGTGGCACTCTATGTCCGTGATCATTTAAATTGTTGCATAAAAACGGGTATAAAGTCTGAAATAACACAAACATATTACTGGGATTTATATCAAGAAGTGTAGCAACAGAAGTCTAGAGGTTATATTACAGCTTTATACATCGTTAGTAAGGCCTCACCTAGATTACGCAGCTCAGTTCTGGTCTCCATATTACAGAATGGATATTAATTCGTTAGAAAATATTCAGCGTAGAATGACTAAATTAATACATAGCATTAGAAATCTTCCGTATGAAGAAAGATTGAAGACCCTAAAATTACAATCACTTGTAAGACGAAGAATGAGGGGAGACATGATCGCGGTATACAAGTGGAAAATGGGTATTAAATAAGGGGATATAAATAAGAGAGAACCCGCAATAATGGATTCAAATTAGATAAGTTTAGATTTAGAAAGGATATAGGAAAGTATTGGTTTGGAAATAGGGTAGTTGATGAGTGGAACAGTCTGCCTAGTAAGGTTATTGAAGCAAGGACCTTGGGTAGTTTCAAATTTAGGTTGGATAAATTCATGAGTGAGAGGGGTTGGATTTGAGTGGGAATTGCACATGAGTAAATAGAATTATCAAAGCTTATTTCTTGGGTAGCATTGAAGACTGGGTTGAACAAATATTCTGTTATTTTATTTTTTTTTATTAACACATCGGCCGATTCCCACCAAGGCAGGGTGGCCCGAAAAAGAAAAACTTTCGTCATCATTCACTCCATCACTCTTGCCAGAGAGGTGCTTTACACTACAGTTATAAAACTGCAACATTAACACCCCTCCTTCAGAGTGCAGACACTGTACTTCCCATCTCCAGTACTCAAGTCCGGCCTGCCGGTTTCCCTGAATCCCTTCATAAATGTTACTTTGCTCAAACTCCAACAGCACGTCAAGTATTAAAAACCATTTGTCTCCATTCACTCCTATCAAATACGCACACGCATGCTTGCTGGAAATCCAAGCCCCTCGCACACAAAACATCTTTTACCCCCTCCCTCCAACCTTTCCTAGGCCGACCCCTACCCCGCCTTCCCTCCACTACAGATTTATACACTCTCAAAGTCATTCTGTTTCGTTCCATTCTCTCTACATGTCTGAACCACCTCAACAACCCCTACTCAGCCCTCTGGATAATAGTTTTGGTAATCCCACACCTCCTCCTAATTTCCAAACTCCGAATTCTCTGCATTATATTCACACCACACATTGACCTCAGACATGACATCTCCACTGCCTCCAGCCTTCTCATTGCAACATTCATCACCCATGCTTCACACCCATACAAGAGTGTTGGTATAACTATACTCTCATACATTCCCCTCTTTACTTCCATGGACAAAGTTCTTTGTCTCCACAGACTCCGAAGTGCACCACTCACCCTTTTCCCCTCATCAATTCTATGATTCACCTCATCCTTCATAGACCCATCTGCTGACATTTCCACTCCCAAATATCTGAATACATTCACCTCCTCCATACTCTCTCCCTCCAATCTGATATCCAATCTTTCGTCACCTAATCTTTTTGTTATCCTCATCACCTTACTCTTTCCTATATTCACTTTCAATTTTCTTCTTTTACATACCTTACCAAATTCATCCACCAACCTCTGCAACTTCTCTTCAGAATCTCCCAAAAGCACAGTGTCATCAGCAAAAAGCAACTGTGACAACTCCCACTTTGTATTTGATTCTTTGTCTTTTAATCCCACACCTCTTGCCAAGACCCTCGCATTCACTTCTCTTACAACCCCATCTATAAATATATTGAACAACCACGGTGACATCACACATCCCTGTCTAAGGCCTACTTTTACCGAGAAATAATCTCCTCTCTCCTACACACTCTAACCTGAGCCTCACTATCCTCATAAAAGCTCTTCACTGCTTTCAGTAACCTACCTCCTATTCCATACACCTGCAACATCTGCCACATTGCCCCCCTATCCACCCTATCATACGCCTTTTCCAAATCCATAAATGCCACAAAAACCTCTTTACCCTTATCCAAATACTGTTCACCTATATGTTTTACTGCAAACACTTGGTCTACACACCCCCTACCTTTCCTAAAGCCACCTTGTTCATCTGCTATTCTGCTCTCCGTCTTACTCTTAATTCTTTCAATAATAACTCTACCATACACTTTACTTGGTATACTCAACAGACTTATTCCCATATAATTTTTGCACTCTCTTTTGTCCCCTTTGCCTTTATACAAAGGAACAATACACGCTCTCTGCCAGTCCCTAGGTACCTTACCCTCTTCCATACATGTATTAAATAATAGCACCAACCACTCCAAAACTTTATCTCCGCCTGCTTTTAACCCTTTGGGGGTCGACAGGCCTTCTCAGGAAAGTGTTCCTGGGGTCGAAAATTTTTTGGAAAAAAAAAAATTAATTTTTTCTTATGAAATGATAGAGAATCTTTTTCCGATCATAACGCCACCAAAATTATGAAATTTGATCGAAAACTAACGGAATTATGCTTTCGCGAAGTTAGCGGTAGCCATGACACTTACGCATCGGCGATTTTGCCCACTTTGAGCCCTATTTTCGACAAATTCCAATGTTTCAGTCTCCTACAATTATAGCTATTTCGCTAGAACTCTATTTCTTCTATCGATTGAGTACAAGAAACCGCCTATTTACCAATTTCATCTGCCCAAAATAGTGGTCAGAAAATGGCAATTTTCCAATTTCACACAAATTTCAAACGATGCCAATTTCAAAATAGGGTCCAGAGTAAACAAGGCAGACATTCCTGGCACTAAAATAACATGTTCTCTGTTCATTAGTCACGTCTCCAGGCCCTTGTTCCATTACTTTTGCTTTTCATTTTGAATTTTTATTCTCACAAAAAATAGAAGATTTACTGTTATGTATACAACTGCATCATTGTAAAAATGGTATAAATAATATCAGACCACTTGTGCATGAATATAAAACTCGCCAGTTGATGTGTATTGGAGGCATGGTGTGATTTGTTTACTCTTGAACATCGTCAAAAATCGAACATTTTCGCTACTTTGAGCTCAATTTCAAGGTACTTGTCATTGTCATACCAATCAAAATCATCTCTATTTCTGTAATATATCGTCCATTCTATCAAATGAGACCAAGAAAACGAGAATACATCAATAAAAACCATACGAAAATCAACTGCAAACTCGCTGTTTTAATCGAAAAAAACGGTCAGAGTTTTTTTTTCTCTCATTATGCAGTGTGTACTGCAGGATTTTTTTTATACTGCGCACACTGACCACACAGACCCATTCTTTCATATGTATGCCTACCAGACGTTTTCTGCTTAAATTGAGGCCACTAGAATTTGGGCGTACTAGTACGGCACCAACCCCTGCTCGTAAAACGTACTAGTACGGCACCGACCCCCAAAGGGTTAACATTTCTACCTTTATTCCATCAATCCCAGCTGCCTTACCCCCTTTCATTCTACCCACTGCCTCACGAACTTCCCCCACACTCACAACTGGCTCTTCCGCACTCCTACAAGATGTTATTCCTCCTTGCCCTATACACGAAATCACAGCTTCCCTGTCTTCATCAACATTTAACTCCTCAAAATATTCCCTCCATCTTCCCGATACCTCTAACTCTCCATTTAATAACTCTCCTCTCCTATTTTTAACTGTCAAATCCATTTGTTCCCTAGGCTTCCTCAACTTATTAATATTTTGTTAGTGGGATGGAATGTGAAGGACTTGCCTAGTATGGGCCAACAGGCCTGCTGCAGTGTTCCTCCTTTCTTATGTTTCTTATGTTCTTATGTTCCTTTTACACCCCCAAAAATACACTTACAAAAGCACTTACAAAAATACACTTACATAATTGTTCGAGTTTGGAGCATAACGAACACCGGGGGTCCACTGTACGTAATTGCAAAATATGAAAGTGGAGTACGTGTCGCTGAGCTGGCCAGGCTGTATGGCAAAGCCTATACAACCATCGCTTCCATCGTGGCCAAGGGAAATGAAATCAAGGAAGCTGTTATTGCGAAAGGTGCAAGTATGGTCACAAAACAGAGATCGCAAATACTGGAAGATGTGGAGACTTTGTTGTTGGTGTGGATCAACGAGAAGAATTAGCACCAGATAGTGTTACGCAGGCGATAATATCTGAAAAAGCAAGGCAGTTGCATGATGATCTCGTCAAGAAAATGCCTGCAACGAGTGCTGAAGCGAGCGAATTTAAAGCCAGCAAAGGCTGTTTTGACAGATTTAAAAAGCGTAGTGGCATACACAGTGTGATAAGGCATGGTGAGGCTGCCAGTTCTGACAAATGTGCGGCTGAAAAATACGTGGAGGAATTCAAAGACTATGTAGAGGCTGAAGGATTCCTCCCCCAACAAGTGTTCAATTGTGACGAAACAGGCCTGTTTTTGAAGAAAATGCCAAACAGGACCTACATTACATAGGAGGAAAAGGCACTGCCAGGACACAAGAATATGAAAGACAGGCTAACTTTTATGTTGTGTAGTAATGCTAGTGGGGATTTCAAAGTGAAGCCTTTACTCATGTATCACTCTGAAAATCCCAGTGTTCAAGAAATACAGTGTTGTCAAGGCTAATTTGTGTGTGATGTGGAAGGCTAACACTAAGGCATGTGTCACGAGGGAAATTTTCCTTGATTGGTTCAATGAAGTGTTTGGCCCCAGTGTGAAGAAATACCTCCTGGAAAATAAATTGGACCTCAAGTGCCTCCTGGTAATGGACAATGCTCCTTTTCATCCTTGAGACTTGGAAGAGCAAATTGTGGAGGAATTTAACCCTTTCGGGGTCGGTGCCGTACTAGTACGTTTTATGAGCAGGGGTTGGTGCCGTACTAGTACGCGTAAATTCTAGCAGCATCAAATTAAGCAGGAAACGGCTGGTAGGCCTACATATGAAAGAATGGGTTTATGTGGTCAGTGTGCACAGTATAAAAAAAAATCCTGCACCACACACTGCATAATGAGAAAAAAAAACTCTGACCATTTTTTTTGTTTAAAACAGCGACTTTGCAGTCTATTTTCGTATGGTATTTATTGATGTATTCTCATTTTCTTGGTCTCTTGTGATAGAATGGAAGATATATTACAGAAACAGAGATGATTTTGATTGGTTTAACAATGACAAGTACCTTGAAATTGAGCTCAAAGTAGTGAAAATGTTCGATTTTCGCCGATGTTCAAGAGTAAACAAATCACACCATGCGTCCAATACACATCAACTGGCGATTCTAATATTCTTGCACAAGTGTGCTGATATTATTTATACCATTTTTACAATGATGCAGTTGTATACATAACAGTAAATCTTCTATTTTTTGTGAGAATAAAAATTCAAAATGGAAAGCAAAAGTAATGTAAGAGGGGCCTGGAGACGTGACTAATGAAGAGAGAAGATGTTATTTTAGTGCCAGGAATGTCTGCCTTGTTTATTCTGGACCCTATTTTGAAATTGGCATCGTTTGAAATTTGTGTGAAATTGGCCAAATTGTCATTTTCTGACCACTATTTTGGGTAGTTGAAATTGGTAAATAGGCAGTTTCTTGTACTCTATCGAAAGAAGAAATGGAATTCTAGCGAAATAGCTATGGTTTTAGTGGACTGGAACATTGGAACTGGCCAAAAATAGGGCTCAAAGAGGGTGAAATCACGTATGCGTAAACATCTTCGAGACCGATAACTTCGCGAGAGCATAATTCCATAAGTTTTCATTCAAATTTCAAACTTTTGGTGTCATTATGATCGGAAAAAGATTCTCTATCATTTCATAAGAAATTTTTTCTTTTTTTTTTCCAAAAAAATTTCGACCCTGAGAAGGGTTAATTTCATCACAGTGAAGTTCTTGCCCCCTAATACCACTCCTCTCCTCCAGCCCATGGACCAGCAGATCATTTCAAACTTCAAAAAACTGTACACCAAAGCAATGTTTCAAAGATGCTTTGACATAACCTCGGACACCCAATTGACCCTAAAAGAGTTTTGGAAAGATCACTTCAATATCCTCCATTGCATAAACCATATAGGGAAGGCTTGGGAGGAAGTGAGCTCCAGGACTTTGAACTCTGCTTGGAAAAAATTGTGGCCAGACTGTGTCCCAGAGAGGGATTTTGAAGGTTTTGGGGCTGAGCCTCAGAACCCTGAGCCTGTTATGGAAACAATTGTGGCACTGGGGAAGTCCATGGGGTTGGAGGTTACTAGCAAGGATGTGGAAGAGTTGGTGGAGGACCACAATGAAGAGCTAACCACTGCAGATCTGCAAGAGCTTCATCTGCAACAGCAACAGACCACAGCTCGGGAAATTGCTTCAGAGGAGGAGGTAGAGAAATGGAAGACGTTGCCTTCTTGAAAGATTAAAAAGATTTGTGCCAAGTGGACTAATGTACAAAGATTTATGGATCATTTTCACCCTAACAAAGCTGTTGCAGGCTGTGCTGGCAACATGTACAATGACAATGTGGTGTCCCATTTCAGGGAAGTTTTAAAGAAACGCCAGACACAGAGCTCCCTGGACAAATATTTTGTGAGACAGGGGTCCAGTGACTCTCAAGCTGGTCCTAGTGGCATTAAACAACAAAGAAGGGAAGTAACCCTGGCAAAGGACTTGGTACCTGAGGTCTTTATGAAAGGGGATTCCCCTTCCAAACACTAGGAAATACTTCCATCCTCTCCCCTCCTCCCGTCTTCCACACATCAACAACTCTTCATATTATTATACTTTTATTCTTCATCTCATTGTTTTCTGTGTAATTTAATGTACTGTATACAGTGGACCCTTCGTTTTCATTGAAAATTCTTTCCAGAATGCTGTTTGAGTGACATTACCGAACAAATTTGTTCCCATAAGGACAAATGTAAATTAGATTAGTCGTTTCAGAACCCCAAAAATACACTTACAAAAGCTCTTGGAGGTGAATGAAAACCGAGGGTCCACTGTATATATAATGTAGAAAAAAATTTATTTTAATACTTTTGGGTGTCTGGAACGGATTAATTGAATTTCCATTATTTCTTATGGGGAAAATAGATTCGGAGTTAGTAATATTCGGTGTTAGTAACGCCCTCTGGAACGGATTAATTACGAACTCCGGGGGTCCACTGTATTTCAAACAAAGGTCGTATACCAAGCAAAAATTTTCGCGTCCAAACAGAACATATACCAAGTTGGATTTATTCCAAAGCGGACATATACCGAGGTACCACTGTACTATTATTACAGTAGTACAATATTCTCTTATAAAATGTTAAATCTGTGTGGTATATTCAATGCAAGAAGGGGTGGAGGCTTGATTTCCTACACAACTGAGGCAGCAAGAAATAGTGGACTGAGAAGGGTCACAGTGAACTGCAGAGCTGCATGAGGAATTCCCAGATAGCCAAACTGCTAGCAATGTCAGCACTACTGCAAAGTGGTTAACAGCTCCATCACCTTCAACTGGTTATCTGCCAGATAGACCATCAAAGGGAGAGTGCCAGTCACTTGTTACAGTCACACTGCTTGGATATTTATGATAACCACAAGGGGTTGAACAAATGTCTCCACTCTGGAGTCAGGAAAATCTTGAAATCTATGGATGTCTCCTGAATACTTCTCAAACAATTGTGCAAGGAAGACCATCCACAGAAGGAAAATTCCCACCTGTCAATGCAATTCATTTGGGCAATGTGACTGATGGTCACAGGTGTGTAAATTACCATTTTGTGCTTAAAAAAGTGTATCAGCTTACTAAATATTCTAAACATGCACAATGTGAACTTCGTTGCACACTACATGTAAATTAATCCCATGACCAACTGACAAGAAGCGTATCGCACAGTTTAATACCATTAAACACTGCACTAGTTGTTCTTGACTGAAATGCAAAAAAGTGCCTCCAAGAATTCCAGTGGAAATGAAATCTAAGGGTAGTGTAGCTCACTTAGTGGGCTTACAGTGAGTTTCACAAGATGTGGCAGAAGACTAGTTGGTAGACAGACTGGACCAATCAAGAGCAGCAGATTCTCCTAGAGAACCTACCACTCCTTGAGAATTTTCTCTAGGGGTAAGTGATGAGGATCTTCCAGAATGAGAAGATTACAGGCCTGACCACCTGGAAAATGAGCCCCAGGATGAATATAAGGTATCATAGCAATTTCATCTCCCCATCCACCTTGGAACCCAACATGGGAAGGCACTACACATGTACTTATAATTAATGGGAGCCATAGACATGAGTAACCACACAAGTGTCAGGAAGCAGCACAGGACGTAAAGGATGTGAACTACCTAGTGCTTGCATGATGCTAGCCAAATACACTGCTACACCACAACCTGGATTTACAGAGAGAGCTGTGATCCTACCTCTGCTCACTTCAAAGCCCAGACTTATGTAAGGCATACTATCACCCTCTTATATGTTTAAGTCACCCATAACTTCTAGCTAACAAGGTACCTATTTACTGTTAGATGAACAGGGGCAGCAGGTGTAAGAAGACATCCCCACAAGTCTTGCCCCCACCTGCAAATCAAACCTGGGTCTCAATTTTAAGCCAAGCACTGAGCTACATATTTCAACATACAAGAATGTATGAAAAAGCTAAAAGTATCCTAGTACTGTTCATATAATCAAGTGGGGAATTCCAAAAAATAAAACAGAAAAGATGCATACAAATTCAGAAGTAAGAAAATTGGAAACAATATAGGATTTTCATAGAAAACATTATAAAAGACCACTAAATGGTACTAAAGTGTAGGTGTAAACTAAGAAACAGAACAGCGATGACCCTTTCTTGCCCCTCATTGAGAATTTATCTATAATAACAAGTGAGAAATAAAAATCGACATCACATGAAATCATATTTATCAACAAACCAGAACATCATCTGATGTGGGTGCATCCTGGGTGATGGGAAGCAGATGGACATCATTATTCAGCAGCAGCAGTGTCTCTCCTCCCGTCATGGCCCCATTTTCCACTACCCCTGACCCTTCAAGCAAGACAGCAGTCTCATCACCAGTGTCACCATCCTGGAGTTCCAGCTTTAAGGTGTTGCCCACCAACCACACAGCTTCATCCCTGCATAAGATGAAAAACAAAGACATTTTCGCACCAAACAAGTAACTATTATACATGTGAATACCATCAATCAGACTCATTATGACTACATACAGCTGCCCACTTAATACTGTAATCTACCCGTATATTACTCATGGTATTGTTTTTAGGCATCTAAAACATATTACAGTGGTACCCGGACTTACGATATTTTTTCATTCCAGAATGCTGTTCAAGTGCCATTACCAAACGAATTTATCTCCATAAGAAATGATGTAAAATAGACTAGTCCTTTTAGACCCCCAAAATTACACTTACAAAAGCATTTAAAAAAATCAACTTACATAAAAGGGTGTGTTTGGGGACCATCGTACCTGTACCTGTCATTTTACATATCAATACTTTGTACTAAATTTAAAAGCTTAAACAGCACTGCAACCACGTATTTTATAACCTAAGTCTGAGTTCAAATATACCCAAAATGATGTGCATACTAGGGGCTTCTTGCAAAATCCTTATCACCTGTACTGTACTTTTTTCTTTTAACACACTGTCACCCACTGAGGCAAGGTGACCAAAAAAAGAAAGAGGAAACACATTCATTATCATTCATTCAACTGCTGTCTCGTAACAAGTGCAACACTTGTTGCACAAGCATTACAAATGTGTCTCATCTATCTACTTTCAAGTTTTATATATTTTTTTTTTATTAACACCTTAGCAATTTCCCAACAAGGCAATGAGGCCCAAAAAGGAAAAACTTTCATTATTTACTCCATCACTGTCTTGCCAGAGGCATGCTTACACTGCAGTTATAAAACTGCAACATTAACACCCCTCCTTCAGAGTGCCAGCACTGCACTTCCCATCTCCAGGAATCAAGTCCGGTGTGCTGCTGGTTTCCCTGAATCCCTTCGTAAACATTACCCTGCTCACACTCCAACAGCACGTCAAGTTCTAAAAACCATTTGTCTCCATTTGCTCCTATCTAACACGCTCACGCACGCTTGCTGGAAGTCCATGCCCCTTGCAAACAAAACCTCCTTTACCCCCTCCATTCAACCTTTCCTAGGCTGACCCCCTATCCTGCCTTCCCTCCACTACAGATTTATACACTCTCGAAGTCATTCTACTTCATTCCATCCTCTCTACATGTCCAAACCATCTCAATAACCCCTCCTCAGCCTCCTGAATAATAGCTTTGGTAATCCTGCACCTCCTCCTAATCTCTAAACTATGGATTTTCTGCAATTATATTCACACCACACATTGCCCTCAGACATGACATCTCCATTGTCTCCAGCCTTCTCCTTGTTGCAACATTCACAACCTATGCCTCACACCCATACAAGAGCATTGGAATAACTATACTCACATACATTCCCCTCTTTGCTTTCATGGATAAAGTTCTTTGTCTCCACAGTCTCCTCAGTGCACCACTCACCTTTTTACCCTCGTCAATTCTGATTCACCTCATCTTTCATAGACCCATCTGCTGACACGTCCACTCCCAAATATCTGAATACATTCACCTCCTCCATACTCTCTCCCTCCAATCTGATATCCAATCTTCTGTCTCCTATTTTTTTTAGCTATCCTCATAACCTTACTCTTTCTTATATTCACTTTTAATTTCCTTCTTTTACATACCCTACCAAACTCATCAACCAACCTCTGCAACTTCTCTTCAGAATCTCCCAAAAGCACAGTGTCATCAGCAAAGAGCAACTGTGACAATTCCCACTTTGTGTTAGATTCTTTATATTTTAACCCTTCGAGGGTCCAGAGGCCAAATCTCAGAATGACAGCCAGGGTCCAAGAATTTAAAAAAAAAAAAAATATATATTTTTTCTTATGAACTACTAGAGAATCTTTTTCTGAAGGTAATAAAACAAAAAGTACAAAATTTTCCGACTTTGACAACCATTTTAGGCCAATTACATTATTCCAGTTTACCAAATTCTTAGCAATTTTGCTAGTATTACTTCTATTTTATCGATTGAGCACACAAAATCACCCAGTCAACTGTTTCAACTACCCAATAAAGTGATCGGAAATTGGTAATTTGGCCAATTTAACACAAAGTTCAAAATATTCCAACTTCAAAATATTTTTTTTTTATTAACACATCGGCCGATTCCCACCAAGGCAGGGTGGCCCGAAAAAGAAAAACTTTGGTCATCATTCACTCCATCACTGTCTTGCCAGAGGGGTGCTTTACACTACAGTTATAAAACAGCAATATTAACACCCCTCCTTCAGAGTGCAGACACTGTACTTCCCATCTCCAGGACTCAAGTCCGGCCTGCCGGTTTCCCTGAATCCCTTCATAAATGTTACTTTGCTCAAACTCCAACAGCACGTCAAGTATTAAAAACCATTTGTCTCCATTCACTCCTATCAAATACGCACACGCATGCTTGCTGGAAATCCAAGCCCCTCGCACACAAAACCTCTTTTACCCCCTCCCTCCAACCTTTCCTAGGCCGACTCCTACCCCGCCTTCCCTCCACTACAGATTTATACACTCTCGAGGTCATTCTGTTTCGTTCCATTCTCTCTACATGTCCAAACCACCTCAACAACCCCTCCTCAGCCCTCTGGATAATAGTTTTGGTAATTCCGCACCTCCTCCTAATTTCCAAACTCCGAATTCCCTGCATTATATTCACACCACACATTGACCTCAGACATGGCATCTCCACTGCCTCCAGCCTTCTCCTCGTTGCGACATTCATCACCCATGCTTCACACCCATACAAGAGTGTTGGTATAACTATACTCTCATACATTCCCCTCTTAACTTCCATGGACAAAGTTCTTTGTCTCCACAGACTCCGAAGTGCACCACTCACCCTTTTCCCCTCATCAATTCTATGATTCACCTCATCCTTCATAGACTCATCTGCTGACATGTCCACTCCCAAATATCTGAATACATTCACCTCCTCCATACTCTCTCCCTCCAATCTGATATCCAATCTTTTGTCACCTAATCTTTTTGTTATCCTCATCACCTTACTCTTTCCTATATTCACTTTCAATTTTCTTCTTTTACATACCATACCAAATTCATCCACCAACCTCTGCAACTTCTCTTCAGAATCTCCCAAAAGCACAGTGTCATCAGCAAAAAGCAACTGTGACAACTCCCACTTTGTATTTGATTCTTTGTCTTTTAACCCCACACCTCTTGCCAAGACCCTCGCATTCACTTCTCTTACAACCCCATCTATAAATATATTGAACAACAATGGTGACATCACACATCCCTGTCTAAGGCCTACTTTTACCGAGAAATAATCTCCCTCTCTCCTACACACTCTAACCTGAGCCTCACTATCCTCATAAAAGCTCTTCATTGCTTTCAGTAACCTACTTCCTATTCCATACACCTGCAACATCTGCCACATTGCCCCCCTATCCACCCTATCATACGCCTTTTCCAAATCCATAAATGCCACAAAAACCTCTTTACCCTTATCCAAATACTGTTCACCTATATGTTTTACTGCAAACATTTGGTCTACACACCCCGTACCTTTCCTAAAGCCACCTTGTTCATCTGCTATTCTGCTCTCCGTCTTACTCTTAATTCTTACAATAATAACTCTACCATACACTTTACCTGGTATACTCAACAGACTTATTCCCCTATAATTTTTGCACTCTCATTTGTCCCCTTTGCCTTTATACAAAGGAACAATACACGCTCTCTGCCAGTCCCTAGGTACCTTACCCTCTTCCATACATGTATTAAATAATAGCACCAACCACTCCAAAACTATATCTCTGCCTGCTTTTAACATTTCTACCTTTATCCCATCAATCCCAGCTGCCTTACCCCCTTTCATTCTACCCACTGCGTCACGAACTTCCCCCACACTCACAACTGGCTCTTCCACACTCCTACAAGCTGTTATTCCTCCTTGCCCTATACACGAAATCACAGCTTCCCTGTCTTCATCAACATTTAACAACTCCTCAAAATATTCCCTCCATCTTCCCGATACCTCTAACTCTCCATTTAATAACTCTCCTCTCCTATTTTTAACTGTCAAATAGGGTACAGAATAAACAATGCAGGCATTCCTGACACTAAACTAACATTTCCTCTCTTCATTAGTTACGTTTTCATTCTTTACAAATGAATTCCATCTTTATTTTTTCACATAATGAATTTTTATTCACACCAAAAAAATGGAAGATTTACTGTTATGCAATACTGTAATAATTGTATAAATAATATCACCACATTCTTTTATTTTTATTAACACATCGGCCGATTCCCACCAAGGCAGGGTGGCCCGAAAAAGAAAAACTTTCATCATCATTCACTCCATCACTGTCTTGCCAGAAGGGTGCTTTACACTACAGTTATAAAACGGCAACATTTACACCCCTCCTTCAGAGTGCCGGCACTGTACTTCCCATCTCCAGAACTCAAGTCCGGCCTGCCGGTTTCCCTGAATCCCTTCATAAATGTTACTTTGCTCACACTCCAACAGCACGTCAAGTATTAAAAACCATATGCCTCCATTCACTCCTATCAAATACGCTCACACATGCTTGCTGGAAATCCAAGCCCTCGCACACAAAACTTCCTTTACCCTCCCTCCAACCTTTCCTAGGCCGACCCCTACCCCGCCTTCCCCCCACTACAGATTTATACACTCTCGAAGTCACTCTGTCTCGCTTTCCATTCTCTCTACATGTCCAAACCACCTCAACAACCCCTCCTCAGCTCTCTGGACAATCGTTTTGGTAATCCTGCACCTCCTCCTAATTTCCAAACTCCGAATTCTCTGCATTATATTCACACCACACATTGACCTCAGACATGACATCTCCACTGCCTCCAGCCTTCTCCTCGTTGCAACATTCATCACCCATGCTTCACACCCATATAAGAGCGTTGGTATAACTATACTCTCATACATTCCCCTCTTTACTTCCATGGACAAGGTTCTTTGTCTCCACAGACTCCGAAGTGCTCCACTCACCCTTTTCCCCTCATCAATTCTATGATTCACCTCATCCTTCATAGACCCATCCGCCGACATGTCCACTCCCAAATATCTGAATACATTCACCACCTCCATACTCTCTCCCTCCAATCTGATATCCAATCTTTCGTCACCTATTCTTTTTGTTATTCTCATCACCTTACTCTTTCCTATATTCACTTTCAATTTTCTTCTTTTACACACCCTACCAAATTCATCCACCAACCTCTGCAGCTTCTCTTCAGAATCTCCCAAAAGCACAGTGTCATCAGCAAAAAGCAACTGTGACAACTCCCACTTTCATGAAAGTATATTAGACCCACCAGCTGACGCATATTAGACGTGTGACATCATTTGTTTACTCTTGAACATCGGCAAAAATTGAACATTTCTGCTAATTTGAACTCAGTTTCAAGCCATTTTCAGTACAAAAACCATTCAAAATCATCTCTATTTCTGTAATATATCTTCCATTCTATCAAATGAGGCCAAGAAATCGTGAATACAACTATAAAAAACATATGAAAAAATACCGCAAATTCACTGTTTTAATCCAAATCTAAGGTCACAGTTTTTTTCTCTCATTATGCAATGCGTGCTGCATTTGTTTAATGTGGTGCACACTTACCACATAGATGTATTCTCTCATATCTAGGCCCAAATTTACCACTCACAGCTTATCTGAGTGAGCTGAGCTCATGGCGTAGATCTACTGCTTGGACCCTAGCTTCAAAGCTGCAGATCTATGTGACAGACCCTGAAAGGGTTAACCCCACACCTCTTGCCAACACCCGAGCATTCACTTCTCTTACAACTCCACCTATAAATATGTTGAACAACCATGGTGACATCACACATCCCTGTCTAAGGCCTACTTTTACTGGGAAATAATCTCCCTCTTGCCTACATACTCTAACCTGAGCCTCACTATCCTCGTAAAGACTCTTCACTGCTTTCAATAACCTACCTCCTATTCCATACATTTGCAACATCTGCCACATTGCCCCCTATCCACCCTATCATATGCCTTTTCCAAATCCATAAATGCCACAAAAACCTCTTTACCCTTATCTAAATACAGTGGACCCTTGGTTTTTGTTGAAAATTCTTTCCAGAATGCTGTTTGAGTGTCGTTACCGAACGAATTTGTTCCCATAAGGACAAATGTAAATTAGATTAGTCATTTCAGACCCCAAAAAATACACTTACAAAAGTACTTACGAAAATACACTTACTTAATTGTTTGAGTTTGGAGGTGAACGAAAACCGAGGGTCCACTGTACTGTTCACCTATATGTTTCACTGCAAATACTTGGTCAACACACCCCCTACCCTTCCTTCCTAAAGCCTCCTTGTCCACCAGCTATCCTGCTCTCCATCATAATTCTTTCAATAATAACTCTACCATACACTTTACCACGTACAGTAGACCCCCGAATTAAGTAGGCGTCGGATTACGTAAAATTCAGAATGTTACCTTTTTCCGTAAAAATATTAGTTCGGTATTAGTCAATCTGCTCGGAATAAGTTGTTCATCCTGGACGCGTACGCATGGCCTGGGATGGCATAACGCTCCATCCAGAGTCAGTGTGCCATTGTTTATCAGCGAGCGACCACCACCCCCGCATTCATACCATACATTATGTCATTATTCCATTGTTTTTAGTGCTTGCAACTGCTAAATAAGTCACCATGGTTCCAAAGAAAGCTCCTAGTGCCAACCCTGTGGTAAAGAGGCTGAGAAATACGGTAGAACTGAAGAAGGAGATAATAGCAAAATATGAAAGTGGAGTACGTGTCGCTGAGCTGGCCAGGCTGTATGGCAAACCCTATACAACCATCACTACTATTGTGACAAGGGAAATAAAATCAAGGAAGCTGTTGTTGTGAAAGGTGCAAATATGATCACAAAACAGAGATCGCAAGTACTGGAAGAAGTGGAAACTTTGTTGTTGGTGTGGATCAACAAAAAAGAACTAGCAGAAGATAGTGTTACGCAGGCAATAATATCTGAAAAAGCAAGGCAGTTGAATAATGATCTCGTAAAAATGCCTTCAACAAGTGCTGAAGTGAGCGAGTTTAAAGCCAGCAAAGGCTGGTTTGACAGATTTAAGAAGCGTAGTTGCATACATAGTGTGATAAGGCATGGTGAGGCAGCGAGTTCAGACAAAAGTGCGGCTGAAAAATACGTGCAGGAATTTAAAAGCTATGTACATGCTGAAGGATTTAAACCTGAACAAGTGTTTAATTGTGATGAAACAGGCCTGTTTTGGAAGAAAATGCCAAACAGGACCTACATTACACAGGAGGAAAAGGCACTGCCAGGACACAAGCCTATGAAAGACAGGCTAACTCTTATGTTGTGTAGTAATGCTAGTGGGGATTTTAAAGTGAAGCCTTTACTGGTGTATCACTCTGAAAATCCCAGTGTTTAAGAAATGCAGTGTCACTAAGGCTAATTTGTGTGTGATGTGGAAGGCTAACAGTAAGGCATGGGTCACTAGGGAAATTTTCCTTGATTGGTTCAATGAAGTGTTTGGCCCCAGTGTGAAGAAATATCTCCTGGAAAATAAATTGGGCCTCAAGTGCCTCCTGGTACTGGACAATGCTCCTGGAAGAGCAAATTGTGGAGGACTTTAAGTTCATCACAGTGAAGTTCTCGCCCCCTAATACCACACCTCTCCTCCAGCCCATGGACCAGCAGGTCATTTCCAACTTTAAAAAAATCTACACCAAAGCAATGTTTCAAAGGTGCTTTGATGTGACCTCAGACACTAAATTGACCCTAAAATAGTTTTGGAAAGATCACTTCAGTATCCTCCATTGCATAAACCTTATAGGTAAGGATTGGGAGGGAGTGACTTGCAGGACTTTGAACTCTGCTTGGAGAAAATTGTGGCCAGATTGTGTCCCAGAGAGGGATTTTGAAGGTTTTGGGTATGAGCCTCAGAACCCTGAGCCTGAGCCTGTTGTGGAAGAAATTGTGGCACTGGGCAAGTCCATGGGGATGGAGGTTTGTACCGAGGATGTGGAAGAGTTGGTGGAGGAAGACAATGAAGAGATAACCACTGCAGATCTGCAAGAGCTTCATCTGCAACAGCAACAGACCACAATTCAGGAAAATGGTCCAGAGGAGGAAAAGAGATGGAAAACTGTGCCTTCTTCAAGGATTAGGGAGATTTGTGCCAAATGGACTGATGTGCAAGGCTTTATGGATGATTATCACCCTAACAAAGCTGTTGCAGGCCGTGCTGGCAACATGTACAATGACAATGTGGTGTCCCATTTCAGGGATGTTATAAAGAAACGCCAGACACAGAGCTCCCTGGACAGATTTTTGGTTAGAGAGGGGTCCAGTGACTCTCAAGATGGTCCTAGTGGCATTAAAAGAAAAAAAAGGACAGTAACCCCAGAAAAGAACTTGGTACCTGCAGTTTTAATGGAAGGGAATTCCCCTTAAAAACACTAGCATACTCCTTCCTCTCCCCTCCTTCCATCTTCCATACATCAACAACTCTTCACTAAAGGTAAGTGTTAAGTTATTATACTGTTTTATTTATTTGTGGTAATTTATATATACTACATACATGTATCAATCTTTTCTGTTTAAGTTAATGTGTAAACAATATTTATTTTAATACTTTTGGGTGTCTGGATCGGATTAATTGAATTTCCATTATTTCTTATGGGGAAAATAGATTCGGATTAAGTTATATTCGGTTTAAGTTAAGCCCTCTGGAACAGATTAATTACGTAATCCGGGGGTCCACTGTATACTCAACAAACTTGCCAGTTTTGTATACCATTAATTTAATACTGT
Source organism: Cherax destructor (assembly GCA_009830355.1). NCBI lineage: Eukaryota > Metazoa > Arthropoda > Malacostraca > Decapoda > Parastacidae > Cherax > Cherax destructor. The sequence goes on along the minus strand of WNWK01010814.1, from coordinate 15,982 downwards.
ACCTGTCTGACACAGCAACATTTTGGAATCTTGGTACAGATTATTCTTCAACAACTCCAACATTTGTCTTATCTATTGGCATAACCCATTTCCATTATTGGGCTCTGCCCACCTGTGATGTCATCTCCAACTGTCTCCAGCATATGAGTCTCCATCCTCATATATCTGCTTTAAGGGACTAAACACTTCCTATCAAGACTGAGGAACTGATCATTTCAGATTACCTGTTCACATCTTTCACCATTTACGTATTTTTTTTTATATTGGCCTGATAAAGCCACTGGTTGACAAAAAATATCTACAATAAAGATAGCCAAGTGTTCATGTGTCTTATTCATCTACTAGTCACTTTTTCATACCATCAGTAAAATAATATTACTGCATATTTAACATATTTAGATGCTTATTTGATTTGTTTATTATCAATATTGAGTCTTAATTTATTTGTCAACATTCAGGATGATACCTTTCATATTTCATCATTAACAATGTTACAGAGTTCAGCTGAATCTATGTTGGAGATAATGAGAGTACTGTGGTGTCATTCACAAATAAAATTGTGATATGTTTGGTAGGTCATTAATCTAAAGAAGAAATAAAAGTCATCCTAGGGCAATGCTTTGCTGTACCCCAATGTTGGTGGACTGAGTAGATGAAGAAGTGTTGTTTGTAGTCACATACTGGAGCTTGTCTTTGTGGTGGGACTTTATGTAAACAAATGCATGGCTTCTTATTCCATAGTGCTTCAGTTTATGGAGTAGGATGTTGTAGTCTATTGTTAAAAAGCTTTACTTAGATCAACAAAAAGACTTACTGGATATTCATTGTTCCCTAGGCATATGTAGATAATGTCAAGCATTTATTTTATTGCATCATTTGTGTTTTTTTTTTTTTTGGGGGGGGGGCATGAAACCAAAGTGACAAGGGGCAAGCATACTTGGTTGTGTTTTATTATGAACTCATATGTTCACATGTAATATTTTTTCAAGCATTTTTGATAGTAATAGTAAATTGGAAACTGGCCTAAAGTTAATGACTTCAAAGCATTTGATACAGTCGACCATGATTTATTGCTCACAAAATTAGCACACTATGGTATTAGGGGGCACCCACTCAACTACCTAAAGTCGTACCTTAGCAACAGAAGCCAGTACGTGTACACAAATGGAGAGAATTCTTCCACACAACAAATTACAGTCGGAGTCCCTCAAGGAAGTGTCCTGGGTCCACTCCTATTCCTCATTTACATAAACGACCTACCGAATGCATCACAACTACTCAAACCCATATTATTTGCAGATGACACAACATATGACTTCTCTCACCCAAATCCAGTCATACTAGCCAACACTGTTAATGCCGAATTACAGAAAATATCAACATGGATGAAGACAAACAAGCTTACTCTCAATACTGACAAGACCTACTTCATTCAGTTTGGAAACAAAGCCACAAATGTTCCACTTAACATAACGCTCAATGGTTCATCCATCACAAGACTCACAGAGGAAAAATTCCTAGGAATCCACCTTGACAGTAGTCTTAAATTCCAAACACACATACAACAAATTTCCAAGAAAATCTCAAAGACTGTAGGTATATTATCAAAGATATGCTATTATGTGCCACAACCAGCTCTCATTGCACTATATCATTCACTTATCTACCCTTATCTCACCTATGGAATCTGTGCATGGGGCTCAACAACATTAAATCACCTTAGACCACTCATAACCCAGCAAAAGGCTGCAGTCAGGATGATAACAAATTCCCACTCTAGACAGCATACTCCACCTATATTCAAAACTTTAAAACTACTCACCATAAAAAACATTCATACCTATTCATGTGCCTACTACATACATAAAACTCTTCATGCTAATATCAACCCTCCGCTCAAAATTCTCCTCAACAACTTTAATAGGTCCCACGACCACAACACAAGACAGATCACTATTTGACATACCCCGAGTCCATACCAACCAATGTAAAAATTCTATGCACATAAAGGGCCCCAGAATCTGGAATTCATTACCAGTAAATATTAAGTTAACCTTGTCTGAAAATCAATTCAAGACTCTTCTCAAAAATCACCTACTCACCCTATACTAAATACTCATACTGTAACAACTTTCAAACCCAATGGTATTTTACTTAAGATAATCTCAGTTTTATATTGTCATCCTCCTTAACACTTGTTGCAATTTCATATCATCATATTGTCATTTTAATAGTATAGTATCATCATATTGTTAATTTGAAATAAAATATATAACTAGAAGAAACTCAATAAATTTCTCTAGTATTGTTATTTTACTAGTATAGCATCAACATATTGTAATTTTGAAATAAAATATACAACTAGAATAAACTCAACCAATCTCTCTAGTATTGTCTTTTTAATAGTATAGTATAATCATATTGTAATTTGAAATAAAATATATAACTAGAATAAACTCAATCAATTTCTCTAGTATTATGTACATAGTGAATAAGTCTTTAGACTAAGCTGCCCCTAATGCCATGGCATGCCAGTGGCTCTCCTTGCATTACAGTTTTATAATTGTAACTACCAATACCAATGTATACTTGTAACTTGCAACGAAATAAAAATATTATTATTATTATATTATTATTATTATTATTATTATTATTATTATTAAATGTAATCCTAGTGACTTTTAGGATATTAGGGAATGTTTTGGTTTCTATCAATTTATTAAACAACATTTCAATAGTTGGTGATGTACACAAAGTGCTATCAAAACAGTTCTTTTACTCAAATTTTGTGCACTTCATGGGTGAAATATGGCATTGGTGTAGAACACGCTGTGCAGCATACTACAGTGATCCCTCGTGTTTCGGTGATTCCGTATTTCGGTGATTTCATGTTTCGAGCGCTTTTTTCGGTCAATGTTTCCCTCGTCTATCGGTCATTCCCTCGTGTATCGGTCCGTACCAGACCTATCCACCTGCACGCGCTTGCGCGCCTCGCCGCACAGGATGCCAGTCTAGCGTTGTTTACCACTGAGAGAACATTACCCAGTACGCTCTTTCAAACATTCACAATACTTTTGTTGTGTTTATTGCTGGTTCAGTGATTGTCACTGTGAAATAAGTCACCATGGGTCCAAAGAAGCTTCCTAGTGGCACCCCTATGGTAAAGAAAGTGAGGAACACCATCGAAGTCAAGAAGGAGATTGTAGAAAAATATGAGAGTGGTGTACGTGTGAGTGAGCTTTCCAGGATGTACAACAAAAACACATCTACTATCACCTCTATCCTGGCAAAGAGAAAAGAAATCAAGGAAGCTAATGTTGCAAAAGGGGTTGATATGTTAACGAAAAATAGATTGAAAACAGTGGATGAGGTTGAGAAGTTGTTGGGGGTGTGGATCAATGAAAAACAGATAGCGGGTGATAGTATTTCCACGGCGATAATTTGTGAAAAGGCAAGGCAGTTGCACGCAGATCTTGTCAAGACAATGCCTGGAACCAGTGATGAGGCGAGTGATTTTAAAGCCAGCAAAGGCTGGTTTGAGAGGTTTAAGAAACGTAGTGGCATCCACAGTGTTGTGAGGCATGGTGAGGCAGCCAGCTCAGACAAGCGTGCAGCTAAAACATTTGTGCAGGAATTCCAGGGGTTCGTAGACACTTGAACCCCAACAAGTGTTTAATTGTGATGAAACAGGCCTGTTTTGGAAGAAAATGCCAAACAGGACCTTCATTACTCAGGAGGAAAAGGCACTGCCAGGACACAAGCCTATGAAAGACAGGCTAACTCTCATGTTGTGTGGTAACGCTAGTGGTGATTGTAAAGTGAAGCCTTTACTGGTGTATAACTCAGAAAATCCCAGAGCCTTCAAGAAACACAATGTTAACAAGAATAAATTGTGTGTGTACTGGAAGGCTAACACCAATGCATGAGTCACTAGGGAAATTTTCGTGGTATGGTTCACTGGAGTGTTTGGCCCTAGTGTGAAGAAATACCTCCTGGAAAAAAAATTGCTACTCAAGTGCCTCCTGCTACTGGACAATGCTCCTGCTCATCCTCACAACTTGAAAGACTATTTGTCTGAGGACCTCAGTTTCATCACAGTGAAATTCTTGCCTCCTAACACCACTCCTCTCATCCAGCCCATGGACCAGCAGGTCATTTCTAACTTCAAAAAACTGTACACCAAAGCAGTGTTTGAAAAGTGCTTTCAAGTGACCTCGGACACTCAGTTGACCCTAAGAGAGTTCTGGAAAGATCACTTCAATATCGTCCATTGCATAGGCCTTATAGGTAAGGCTTGGGAGGAAGTGACTTCCAGGACTTTGAACTCTGCTTGGAGACCATTGTGGCCAGGTTGTGTCCAACAGAGGGATTTTGAAGGATTTGAGGCTGACCCTGACGACCCTGTGCCTGTTGTGGACTCTGCTTGGAGACCATTGTGGCCAGGTTGTGTCCAACAGAGGGATTTTGAAGGATTTGAGGCTGACCCTGACGACCCTGTGCCTGTTGTGGACTCTATTGTGGAATTGGGCAAGTCCCTGGGGTTGGAGTTGAGTTGTGAGGATGTGGAAGAGTTGGTGTAGGAGCATAGGGTAGACCTAACCACTGAAGAGCTGAAAGAGCTTCATCAGGAACAGCAACAGATGACATTTAAGGAAACTGATTCACAGGAGGAAGATAGACTGGAGGTGCCTTCTTCAGAGATTAAAGGAAATTTGTTCTATGTGGACTAAGGTGCAGACATTCGTTGAAAAACACCACCCTGAGCAAGCTGAAGCAAGCCACATCTGCAACATGTTCAGTGACAGAATCTTGCCCCACTTCAGGACAATGTTAAAGAGTCGCCAGAAACAGAGGACTCTGGACAGTTATTTTTCGAGGCAGGGATCCAGTGACTCAAGCTGATCCTAGTGGCATTAAAAGAAAAAGAAGGGAAGTAACCCCAGAGAGGGACTTTTTACCTGAAGTCCTTATGGAGGGGGATTCCCCTTCCAAACACTAACCCCTCAACCTGTCCTCCTCCCTATCTTCCAGATACCAGCAACTCTCTTCAATAAAGGTAAGTAAATGTTATTTATTATTTAGTTATTTAGTTTGTGTATGTAAAAGTATATAGTTAATCTTTACAAAATTATTTTTTTGTGAATATTTTTGGGTGTCTGGAACGGATTATGACCGATAGTCGAGGGACCACTGTACAGTGGACCCTCGGTTAACGAATACCCCGGAAATCGTACAGTTATGTAAGTATAATATTTTAAGTGCATGTGGAAGTATATTTTTGGGGGTCTGAAATAGACTAACCTACGTGATATTTTTTCTTAAGGGAGTAAATTCGTTCGGTAATAGTGCTTGAGCAGACTTCAGGAGTAAAGTTTTTACGAAACTCGGGGGTCCACTGTACTCTGTGAATAAGCCTGGCAAGTTGGTCGCTTCATTGAGGTTAGACGAGCATTTTTTTGCCATGTCAGTACATTGTTGTGGTATTCTGTGAATCTTACAAAATGCTTCAACAAGTATCTGGCAATGAAGCAATAGGTCAGATTCAAAGTAGGACAAAAGTCAGACGAAGATGATGAACTCTCTGGTCGTCCATCAACATCAAAAGCAGACACCAACATTGAAAAAAAAGAAGAGGAAGGCTATTCACGAAGATCACTGTCAGAGTATCCAGGACATTGAAAGTGATGTGAGAATTTCTTATGAGGGTTGTGTCAAAGCATTTTGACTGAAAGTCTGAACATGAGGCAAGTGACTGCAAAATTTGTTTCTCCCTTGCTGACTCAAGACCAGAAAGATTATCATTTACTGGCCAAAAAAACATGACAGTCAATCTCTACCCTGTGACTTCTTTCTCTTCCCAGAAATAAAAATGGCATTCACGATGGGGAGGAGATTCAAGCAAAATCACAGGCCGTGTTAGATACCATTAAGAAAGAAGAGCTCCAGAAATGTTTCCAAAAGTAGCAGAGGGGCTGGGATCACTGTACAGTGGTCCCTCGGTTTTCGCCGAAAATTCGTTCCAGAATGCTGCTCAAGTGCCATTACCGAACGAATTTACTTCCTTAAGAAATAATGTCACGTAGGTTAGTCTATTTCAGACCCCCAAAAATACACTTGCAACAGCACTTACGAAAATACACTTACATAAATGTTCGAGTTTGGAGATGCACGAAAACCGAGGGACCACTGTATAACCTCCCAAGGAGAGTATTTCAAGGGAGACAATTTCAACTGGATGATTAAGTGAAGCCTATATTTTTTTTTTCACAGCAATCCAGGAACTTTTTGATAGCACCTTATATGTATAGCTTTCTTATAGACGAGGGCCATAGAAAACAATACGAAATTCAATGATGAGAAATTTCAATTACTCCGATATGGAAAACATGAGGAAATTAAAACTTCATCGGAGTATAAAACAAATTCCACCCAGACAATAGAGCAAAAAACTAATGTAAAAGACCTGGCAGTGATCATGTCGGAAGACCATAACATTGTATCAATCACATCTGCTAGAAAAATGACAGGATGGATAATGAGAACCTTCAAAACTAGGGATGCCAAGCCCATGATGACACTCTTCAGGTCGCTTGTTCTATCTAGGTTGGAATATTGCTGCACACTAATGGCACCTTTCAAGGCAGGTGAAATTGCTGACCTAGAAAATATACAGAGAACCTTCACGGCACACATAACTGCGATAAAACACCTCAATTACTGGGAACGCTTTAAGTTCCTAAACCTGTACTCCCTAGAATGCAGGCGGGAGAGATACATGATCATATACACTTGGAAAATCCTAGCGGGATTAGTACCAAACTTGCACATGAAAATCACTCCCTATGAAAGCAAAAGACTCGGCAGACGATGCAACATACCCCCAATGAAAAGCAGGGATGCCACTAGCACGATAAGAGACAACACAATAAGTGTCAGGGGCCCAAGACTGTTCAACTGCCTCCCAGCATAAATAAGGGGGATTAGCAATAGACCTCTGGCTATCTTCAAGCAGGCACTGAACAAGCACCTAAAGTCAGTACCTGACCAGCCGGGCTGTGGTTCGTATGTCGGTTTGCGTGCGGCCAACAGTAACAGCCTGGTTGATCAGGCCCTGATCCACCATGAGGCCTGGTCACAGACCAGGTCATGGGGGCATTGACCCCCAGAAGCCTCTCCAGGTATACTGGATGTTGACTTTATTTTACCTTTTATTTTTAAGCAAATTTATTATTAAGATCACCTCTTAGAGGGCAGTTTTTGAGAGAGATAGCAAGTTTGGGAAACAATCTGTAAAAAAATCTCCACCTTGGGCTTGAGAGTTAAGTGATTTTTCAAGCAGGTTTCATCCTATAGTTAAAAAGAAAGTATTTAGTTTATTCACCATTTCAGTGATTGGAATGGAAGGTTAATTATAAAGAACAAAGGGCACAATACTGTGACTGGAGCAATACACAAATAATCCGCATATGGAAGAGAGAAGCTTACGACAATGTTTCAGTCTGACTTGGACCATTTACAAAGTCACACTAACACAAGAGAGTGGGGAGGCCAGAATATATATACTACATAGGCGACGGGTGACATGGACGGGACCAAGAGAGGTAGAAAAAAAAAGTAGTGGTAAGGCTGGTAGTGGAAGCAGTAGTAGAAGAAAATGGGGTGGTAGACATAGTAGTAGTAGTAGAAGTGGGGTCAGTCTAAGGACAAGAAAACAGAGCACTGCAAGAGCTAAGGGCCCAAATATTCTGGCCTCCCCAATCTCTTGTGTTAGTGTGACTTTGTAAATGAAACATCATTGTAAGATTCTCTCTCCTATGTGTGGGTTATTTGTGAAGGTTTATTATGTTTATCAAGCATAACTTCTTTTGGTTTAGCAGCTTTCTTAAGAGTCCAGTACAGTGGACCCCCGAGTTTCGTAAAAACTTCACTCCTGAAGTCTGCTCAAGTGCCATTACCGAACGAATTTACTCCCTTAAGGAAAAATTTCACGTAGGTTAGTCTATTTCAGACCCCCAAAAATACACTTCCACAAGAACTTACAAAATTATACTTACATAATTGCACGATTTCCGGGGTATTCGTTAACCGAGGGTCCACTGTATATGGGAGAGAATTTTCAAGGTCTTTTTTTTTTATATCTCCCTTTGTTTCACTGAGCCTGTTCATACAGAAGAGCTGTTTGAATTTCAGGCCAAAAGTGCCCCTTGGCCTGATAGCTAAAGCTCTCGCTTCATGCGGCGAGGGTCTGCGTTCGATTTCCAGGGCAGGTAGAAACATTGGGCATGTTTCTTTACACAAGTTGTCTATGTTCACCCATCAGTAAAATGGGTACCTGGGTGTTAGTTGACTGGTGTGGGTCACATCCTGGGACAAAGACCTAATTTGCCCGAAATGCTCTGCATAACAAGGGGCTTTCTATATAGTAGTAAGTCACTGATGTCAGCTAGGCCTGTATACAGTGGACCCCCGAGTTTCGTAAAAACTTCACTCCTGAAGTCTGCTCAAGTGCCATTACCGAACGAATTTACTCCCTTAAGGAAAAATTTCACGTAGGTTAGTCTATTTCAGACCCCCAAAAATACACTTCCACAAGAACTTACAAAATTATACTTACATAATTGCACGATTTCCGGGGTATTCGTTAACCGAGGGTCCACTGTACTATGTACATGTATACTTGTAGTAAATAAAGATATTATTATTTATTAATTTAGTTAGTGATGTTTAAGATCTTTTAGCAGTATCTTTAGAAATGAATTCTAATTTAGTATCTGTTGTGATCTTTTGGTCTTTAGAATTATTATAATCAAATACAGTGGACCCCCGAGTAACGAACACCCCAGAAATCGTACAATTATGTACGTATGTATAATATTGTAAGTGCTTGTGGAAGTGTATTTTTGGTGGTCTGAAATAGACTAACCTACGTGACATTATTCCTTAAGGGAGTAAATTTGTTCGGTAATGGCACTTGAGCAGGCTTCTGGAATGAAGTTTTTACGTTACTCAGGGGTCCACTGTAAAGCGCTAAACCGATGAGTCATGCAGCTTGGTCTTTAGAAGGCACTGTTTATTGTAGAGACTTTGTATTGTTTGCAAGGATATTTGGACACAAGCTTGTGTCTAGATCATTAATAAATTCTCTATGCCATTCAGTGCTATTGAATGACATAATAAAGTTGTAAACTGATGCCTCCTTGCTGAATCTAAATAAGATACTGTTTGCCTTTAGTGGTGGTCTTAAGATGTTGGTGATTAAAAAGGTTGGACAGTGATCAGTTGTTTTCTTAAGTCATAATGCCTGCTTTTTGAGGACCTAATATATTGATCCAGATATAATTTAGTGATGAAGTAGATGCCTCTGTAATTTTAGTAGGTTAGGTTATTTATGGCATTAATAGGCTACTCATGGGTCTTCAGAATAAAGAAGACTGGTGTTTAGTACATCAAAGCTCCAGCTATTATTAGATGAGGCTTGTTAGGTTTTTTGGTACAGATTAAGCTTGGGGAGATCTGTAGACTGCTCATATTTTGATAGGGTCTTTAGATTTCTGGTTGTGAACTGCACATACATGTATTTTCCAAAATCATATCTAGTGTATTAAATATTTAATACATTTCATTTCAATAGTAATAAGGTGTTGGTTGATTGAGGTACAGTTTAGTTATCACAGTTTTGAGTCATCTTGAGTTTCCATGCATTTCTGTTGCTGGAAGTCTTGCCGTTATGCCATTCATGAAAAATTGGTGAACTTAAAATGTACTGTGAATACGAGAAGCTAAGCACCCATTCAGCCACTGCTGAACGGATAAAGCATAAGATGTGTCAGTCAGTAGATGCATAGAAGTTTCATGAAAAAAATACCACACCATCTTAAAAATGTAAGTGGCAAATTGATACTTCCACAAATAACAATCCCAACCATCTTCTAAATAAGATACACCAGTGTTGAAAGTTCAAAAACATTCAGAAAATACTTTCTAAAGTTATCACATGGTAACCAAAACCAATAATGTTCTATATACCTGACATAATTATAGAAATCATGTGTATCTTGAATAATAATTAGAAATGACTAATACTGATATTACTAAATGTGATTTATCTGTCAAGATTTGCAATAATAAAATATACATACTATACAGTGGAACCTCATTTTTCGGCCGCTGTGTTTATCAGCCAATTCGTATTTAGACCAGTTTTTTGGCGGAAATTTTGCTCCATATTTCAGCCGTTGCCTCGTATATCAGCAATATTAGATGCATCAGCCCGCCTCCCGTCGGGACGCTGTGTGTAGATGAGTCAGTCTCCCTTTGTCAGCGAGTGAGCATATATTCTGCTCATTCATTCAAACATTTCCTTAAAATCCATTGTTTTTGGTGGGTTTTTTTATTAAGTGCGACTGTGAAATAAGTCACCATTAGCCCCAAGAAAGTTCCTAGTAAAGTTTCTTTGGTAAAGAAAGTGAAAAACATGATGGAATTTAAGAAGGAAGTATAAATCAAGGAAGCTGATGTGGCAAAAGGGGTAAACATGTTAACGAAAAAGAGATCACAAACAAATGAAGATGTGGAGAAATTCTTGTTGTTGTGGATCAGGGAAAAACGGTTAGCGGGAGAGTGTTTCAGAGACGATCATTTGTGAAAAGGCAAGGCAGTTGCATGCAGATCTTGTAAAGAAAATGCCTGGTACTAGTGATGATGTTAGTGAATTTAAGGCCAGCAGAGGCTGATTTGAGAGATTTAAGAAGCGTAGTGGCATACACAATGTTGTAAGGCATGGTGAGGCTGCAAGTTCAGACAAACGTGCGGCTGAAAAATTTGTGCAGGAATTCAAGGGAGACTGAAGAATTCCAACCCCAAAAAGTGTTCAATTGTGACAAAACAGGCCTCTTTTGGAAGAAAATGCTAAAGAGGACCTATATCACGGAGGAGGAAAAGGCACTGCCAGGACACAAGCCTATGAAAGACAGGCTAACTCTTTTGTTCTGTGCTAACGCTAGTGGGGATTTCAAAGTGAAGCCTTTACTCGTGTATCACTCTGAAAATCCCAGTGTGTTCAAGAAAAACAATGTCGTCAAGAGTAAATTGTGTGTGATGTGGAAAGCTAATCATAAGCCATGGGTCACGAGGCAACTTTTCATTGACTGGGTCCATGAAGTGTTTGGCCTGAGTGTGAAAAAATACCTCCTGGAAAAAAAATTGCCACTCAAGTGCCTCCTGGTAATGGACAACGCTCCTGCTCATCCTCCAAACTTGGTAGACCTATTGTCTAGGGATTTCCGCTTTATAACAGTGAAGTTCTTGCCTCCTAACACCACTCCGCTCATCCAGCCCATGGACCAGCAGGTCATTTCTAACTTCAAAAAACTACACAAAAGCATTGTTTCAAAAGTGCTTTGAAGTGACCTCAGACACTGAAATGACCCTAAGAGAGTTCTGGAAGAATCACTTCAATATCTACAATTGCATAAGCCTTATAGGTAAGGCTTGGCAGGGAGTGACTTCCAGGACTTTGAACTCTTCTTGGAGACAATTGTGGCCAGACTATGTCCTCGAGAAGAATTTTGAAGGGTTTGAGGCTGACCCTCACCCTGTTGACCCTCTGCCTGTGGTGGAATCTATTGTGGCATTGGGGAAGTCCATGGGGTTGGATGTGAGTGGCGAGGATGTGGAAGAGTTGGTAGAGGACCACAGGGAAGAGCTAACCACTGAAGAGCTCCAGAGGGCTGAGGAGGGGTTGTTGAGATGGTTTGGACATTTAGAGAGAATGGAACGAAACAGAATGACTTCGAGAGTGTATAAATCTGTAGTGGAGGGAAGGTGAGGTAGGGGTCGGCCTAGGAAAGGTTGGAGGGAGGGGCTTCAACTGGAACAGCAACAGACCACAGCTGAGGAACTTGCTTCAGAGGAGGAGGAAGAGAGAGGGAAGGAGGTGCCTTCTTCAGAGATTAAGGAGATTTGTGCAATGTAGAGTAGGGTGCAAGCTTTTGATGAGAAATATCACCCTGACCAAGCTGAAACAAGCCATATCTGCAACATGTTCAGTGACAAAACCTTGTCCCATTGTAGGGAAATCTTAGAGACACCAGAAACTGAGCACTCTGGACAGTTATTTTGTGCGACAGCGGTCCAGTGACTCTGAAGCTGGTCCTAGTGACGTTAAAAGACAAAGAAGGGAAGTAACCCCAGAGAGGTATTTGATACCTAAAGTCCTTATGGAGGGGGATTCCCCTTCCAAACAATAATCCACCCTCCCTCTCTCCTCCTCCCTGTCTTCCATAAGCCAACAAGAGTCTTCAATAAAGGTATGTAATAGTGATTTAAATGTTCTTAATTTATTTTATTTAGTTCTCATTGTTTTGTGTATGTAAAACTATAATTAATCTTTAAAAAAATGTATTTTTTGTGAATATTTTTGGGTATCTGGAACGGATTAATTGTATTTACATTAATTCTTATGGGAAATATTGCTTCGAATTTAGGCCGACCTTCTGGAACGGATTACGGCCAAAAAACGAGGTTCCACTGTACTGAATTTTAAATGAAGCATGAAGTAATACTATAAATAATAATGGAGGAAGGGAAGAGATCTTTGCAAAATATGGTACCCTACTCTTATCCCAATGCAGGAGAAGAGTAATGTACAAAAAAATATTATATACGTACTACTAAGCTGTTGATACTATTCAGTAATATTAAATAGTATTGATTAAAATAGTAATTAAAATAGGTAATAAAGGTAAATTATTAAAAATATGAACTTATATAAAATACTAACAAAATTACATAGTAAATAGGATATACGTACAATGGTACCTCAGTATACGTCCACTTTAGAATAAGTCCAACTTGGTATACGTCCTGTTTGGACATGAAAATTTTTGCTTGTTATACAACCTTTGTTTGGAATACGACTCGCGTGCTATAACTTGTATGGGTCAAAATGAGTCACAACACTGTGTAAAAAGTTATTTAGAGGAGAAAAACCTGCCTCTGAAGGCCCTCCTCACAATGGACAATGCTCCAGCTCACCCTCCAAGCTTGCAGGACTATGTGCTGCCAGAGTTTGACTTCATCACTATAAAGTTTCTCCCCCCAACACGACACCTCTCATTCAGCCCATGGATCAGCAGGTCATCAGTAATTTCAAGAAACTCTACACTAAAGCACTATTCCAGAGGTGCTTTGAAGTGACCTCTGACACAGTTAACCCTGAGAGAGTTTTGAAAAGATCACTTTACTGTCACCCATTGCATAACTCTCATTGACAAAGCCTGGCAGGAAGTTTCATACAGAACAATGAACTCTGCTTGGAGGAATTTGTGGCCAGAAGCAGTGGCTGAAAGAGACTTTGAGGGCTTTGAGGCTGTGTCTATAGTGGAGGATATTGTCTCTCTGGGCAGGTCCATGGGTCTGGATGTGAGTGATGGTGATGTGGAAGAGTTGGTGGAGTGGCACAGGGAAGAGCTGACTACTGAGGAGCTGCAAGAACTTGAGGAGGAGGAGCACAAGACTAAGATGGATGCACTCTCTTCAGGCTCGGAAGAGGAGATAGAGGAAGCCCCTACTTCATTAATCAAGGAACTCTTTGCCAAATGGATGGACGTCAAAAACTTTGCAGAGAAGTACCACCCCAACAAAGCCCAAACAAGCCGTAATAGCATTGTCTGGAATGACCAGACAATGTCACATTTCCGAAACATCCTAAGGAGAAGGCAGAAGCAAAGTTCTTTGGACAGATTTTTATTAAAAGTCAAACCTGGTGAGCTTCAACCAGGTCCAAATAGGAAAAAAGAGACAGAAAAGAGAAGGGGACTTTCCTTCCAAACAATAACATTTCTTCCTCCTCCCTTCTCAGCACTATCTTAGCAGGCACTCGACTCTTTTTCAGTAAAGTAAAGTGAGGTTAAATTTCCATTTATTTCATCTAATTCTTTTGTATTTATGTGTTTTAGTATTAAGCAGTGTTTAAATTACATATTTTAGTATTAAAGTATTAAGCAGTGTTTAAATTATTTTATACACGCATAAGTGCGATAAACCACCTCAACTACTGGGAACGCTTGAAGTTCCTAAACCTGTACTCTCTAGAACGCAGGCGGGAGAGATACATTATTATATACACATGGAAAATTCTCGAGGGCTTAGTACCAAACTTGCACACAAAAATCACTCCCTACGAAAGCAAAAGACTCGGCAGGCGATGTAACATCCCCCCAATGAAGAGCAGGGGTGCCACTAGCACGTTGAGGGACAACACAACAAGTGTCAGGGGCCCAAGATTGTTCAACTGCCTCCCAGCATACATCAGGGGGATTACCAACAAACCCCTGGCTGTCTTCAAGCAGGCACTGGACAGGCACCTAAAGTCGGTACCTGACCAGCCGGGCTGTGGTTCGTACGTTGGACTGCGTGCGGCCATCAGTAACAGCCTGGTTGATCAGGCTCTGGTCCAACAGGAGGCCTGGTCACGGACCGGGCCGCGGGGGCGTTGACCCCTGGAACTCTCTCCAGGTAGACTCCATCAATGTATAATATGCCAATAATAGGATTTTTTTTCATGGGAACGGATTAATCGTTTTCCCTATATTTCTTATGGGAAAATTCATTTGGTATACGTCTTGTTTGGTATAAGTCCAAGGTCCTGGAATGGATTAAGGATGTATACTGAGGTACCACTGTACTAGGTAATAGAAATTTTTAGTATATAAAAGAAAATAGTATTAGTGAAGACAATAATAGTTAAAATAGTAATAATCTAACAATGGAAGGAATTATCACTGCATTCGTGGGGGAGCACTAAACCTGTAAGGGTCATACAATGCCTGAGGCTAGCATGGGCAAGGAGGCCTACTGGCCCATGCTATTGGCTGTATTATTGCTATTCTTACCCTCAGTTATACGAATCTTTAAGGAAATTGATCAATACCTGGAGTATACCTGGAGGGGGTTTCGGGGGTCAACGCCCCCGCAGCCCTGTCTGTGACCAGGCTTCATTCACTGTTTATTTCGAATATTTTAGGTTGTGGCTGTTTTCCTTACAATAACTGGACCATCTCGTGCCACTGATGAATACTGTCACAGTTGTTAAGACGACATTATGTGTTACAAAGTTGTCAGGACACATGTCTGGCTGGACACATGTACTCACTGGTCATTTTGTGTGATGGGAGGCTGGAGATCAAGAGTGGCCGAGAGCTGGAGCCCCTGAAACCCCTGCAGCCCCTGGAGCCCCTGCTGCTGTTGCTGTTCCTGTTGCTCATGTTGTTGTTGCTCCGTGGAGACCAAGTTCCCCTCCTCCTCCTCACAGCCACAGTACACCAACAGGGTTTTGGGCGCCTCCAGCTCCTCCAGGTGGAGTGGAGTGCCCTCGACGCCCTCCATACTGGCAGGGAGGAAGCCTCCCTTAAACCTCCCGCTCCTGCAGCACCTCCTTGAGGGATTAAATCAGCTGCTTCTTCCCTCCCGAAGAGGCAGAGCAGTCGGGGGAGGGAAGGAGGGAGGAAGGCACAGGGCTCTTCCCTATTTTTCAGTGGTAATATTAGCAAGCAGGTCCTCGGAGCCTCCAGTAATGATGGATCTGTTGGTATAAAGCATCAGGGTAGAGGGAGGGGGATAGATCTGGACTAGTTTATGGACTAAGTAATGTGGTGGAGGGGGGGGGGGACACGCAAGGCGAGGCTCACTCCTCTCGTCAACCAAAACAAAAACAAACTGGGACTCTCACCTCTTTATTCTCGCTAACTACCACTTGAGGTCTCGCTAACTACCGCTTGCCCTAGCTAGACAACGCTCGAGAACTCGCTGACTATCGCTTGTTCTCGTTTGCTACCGCTTGTGGTCTCACTAACTACCGTTCATTCTCGCTAGCTACCACTTGTGATCTCAATAACTACAGCTTATTCTCACTAACTAACGCTTGAGGCCTTGTTAACTGTCTCTTGTTCTCGCTAACTAAAGCTTTAGTACTCGCTGACTA